>CAESWR010000136.1:1565928-1582680 GCA_903171835.1 Mullus surmuletus | reverse complement strand
TATAAGTCGATTCTGTTTTTTTTTTAATTTCTTTTTTTTTACAGTCAACCTTTCCCCTCCCCACATATTGATATACTTTATCAGACCTTCTCAGCTGCCTGCATTGTAGCTTATTAGGTTTATAAGTCCCATAATTAAGATGAACTGAGGTCATCCTGTGTGTCACCGATGGATGATAATTTGAAGCTTTCCTGAGGGAAACTGTGGTGCGAGGGTCGAAGAAATACGGCAAAATACAAAGGGGATTCCTGAAGGAAAACTGCTGTGGACATCGGATGAAAGAGTCATTTTTCAAAACACACACACACACGCACACACACGCACACACAAGCACAAAATGAATGTTAATCTCTGTTCTTTTGTCACTCGGCGAGTTTGAGCAAAATATCAAAGTAGTGGGGGACCACAAATGATCTGTGTACTCTCATACCGTCGTTTATTCTGATTTGCTATTTGGTCTTTTAAAAACATGCCCATCACATAACCAAATATTTCACAACATCTAGAAAAAGATACCTAATAGAATATTTTGCTTGTCTTGAATGCCCGAATAGACAGCAAATACGAGGTGTGTCCAAATGCAGAGGCTGCATCCTTGGGAGGCCGCAGCCCCTGCAATGGGACACACCTACACCGTTTGTCATCATAGGGCTGAAAAGGCGTTGTCTGGTTTATAGAGACGTATGTGTGCTTAAAATAGAAATAGAAAAATCCACCTTAGACTATATATCTGTAGATTTATATCTATAGATTTCCCAGCATACTCTAGACTGGTGGCTTGTCGCAAATGGATCTCAAAGATGAGAGATCCTGGCAGCGATGGGTGAAGCACAGGGGGGCCGGTGCTCTGAGACGGGCCGGTGAAGACAGGAGAGAAATGGGGTTTAGCGAAAAGCCAGCGATCATAGTTTGTATATTGTGAAATTGCATCATAGCATTAAATCCTGAAAAGATATAACAAACATTCCTTTCAGCCTCCAGAAAGTGTTAGTAGTCAAGAGACAGTGTGTAGCGTGGGTAGGAGACAGCATAATGAAGGTGGGTGCAGTTTTTTGGGTTTTTTTTGCACTAGGATGGGATCTTTGTAGACGCCGAGGACAGTCGGAACACTTACGGTGGCTTAAAACTCTTTCCATGAACATGTTGGCTCGGCATCCATCCATCCTTTAAATCATCCCACTGGGTCGACCGGCTGCACTTCTCCTTTTAAACTCAGAAAATGTGGAAAAATAACTACTAACCATAGATACTATCTAAAACAAGGCATCTTCTCTGGTTTTCAATATCTATGATAATATAGCACTGTGATGTGATATTTCTTATCAAATGCTTTATAGAACTGAGGGCAAAAATAAATGAATAGGTCTCTTTTTTTGATTTTTTAGGGAGCAGCGGTGTGACAGAAGACCTTTGTTGTAATACCAGATCATTTTCTTTAAAACCACAATATTTAAGCAATCAGAAAATTGTAAAACTAAAAACAGCCGCTTTCTGTGTTCTAAATAAAACCAAAGTGTATTTAACCTTTCAACATTCCAACCTATCATATCTTGTAAATGATTAGTTTCATATGCAGTGTTATATTTGACCACATGATAAGAGATTGATCAAGATCCTAATATGATGAAAAGTCTAAAAATCCTCTCAAGGATCCTTGAAAGGATTTTTAGACTTTTTGAAAATGTTAAACATAGTGAGGCAGACGTTAAGTTGAATGAATTAAGTTTTAATGCTTAATTACAACTAAAGTTTCTGGAAGTGTACGACAGTCTGTTCCATCTGCAGACATCTGTTATGGTTACTATGAACCGTATGAACCCACAGAGCGTATGAACCACACCTTTCTTTTTCAGCTCAGTTGCGCTTGTTTACTGTGGCGGAGATTGCTGGATTTTACGGCGTGCTGACAGTATACTATCGCCCCCTACCGGACCGGAGTGCTAATTGACTTTGACCTGCCTTGAGTTCTGCAGCTTTTATCAATTTGCTCGCTCCTCATCCAAATAAAAAACATTATTTGGCACAATTTTGTGAACATATGTGAAAAGAACAGAATTCAGAACTATCACTATAAAGAAACAGCTGTTCTCGGGGGAAAGAATAAACAATTTCAATGAGGTTACTCGTGTAGCGTTTTTATTTTTAACTGAACAATAATATAACAATTCATTTCCCTATACCAAGGTGTCAAAATTAATTTCTAATTAAGAAAGGTTCAGTTTTCTGTGCCTTTACAAATCAAAATTTTTAAAAGTCTTTAAACTTGAATGTTCCTTCGATGAGTTGATGCTGGGCCACATGCCATAAGTTTGATATACTTATCAACAGTTCAATTAAATCATTATGAATACAGGATTTATTACTTTATCAAGAAAATCTTGTTTTATCTGATAGTCCATCCAATGACAAATGAAAATTAGCAAGATGTTTGAATTTTAATATGAGCATTTATAGCATCTGATTTTCTTTATTAATAAAGATCAGAAATTCAAAAAATAAAATAAAATTGTTCTTTTATTTAAAAACAAAATATAAACCACACTACACCTTTAAAAAGTCCACTTTTTCCTTTGTACAGAACAATTTAGTGTAACAAGCTTTTTCTTTTTAAAAAAAATGGCCACATTCATTACAAAGAAAAAGAGGTGATTTTATTTGAAAACTTCATGAATGTTCCTATTTCTGGGAGTTTGATGTGAACTCGCTTTTAGTACAACATCTGATATGTAGACACGTCCTCACAGCGTGCATGCAAAGACGTGAAGGGACTCACTCCAAGTCAAAATAATTCCCATTTATTTGGGGCTAAATCTACACAATAGAAAGAAAAACACTCTTCTATGATAGCTCCATAAGAGCAAAATACATCCAACAAATATTAAATCTAAAAACAATCCCTTAGACAATATAGGAATGTAGTGCTGGTTCATCTTTTTTTCCATGGTTGGCAAAACCAATACAAACACAAAACATGACAAACAAAACAGTCCAACGTCACAACCAACTGAAGAGCTTAAATACAAAAGAATGACTTGGTTTGAGCTACATATGATTTGAGTCCACCTTTATATAATCTTTGTTAATGTTATCAAGTTCTGCTCCTCAGATGCAACCATCAGGACATGTTTGTCATCCAACTCCGTGTTAGGGCAAGGGCTTTGGCACAAAATGTGGCTGCGTTACGAGTAGTCTGATATAGGCTCTCTGTTAAATAAGCTATGACAAAACAGAGTTTGGGCTGTGTGAGTTGTGCTGATAGGAAGAAATGGCAAACTGCAAAAAACCCTAATAATTAGTGAAAACTATCTGCACTGAAAACTCTAAACCTAAAACCATTTGACAACACAATCCAGCTGCTTTTTTAACTCTTAGGTTATGTTTCCATAAAATATATTCAGCCCATCATAGGGAACTTCACACCTGAGGTACAAAAAGCATATCCTCCGGAATCAGACACAATTTTTCAAGCTCCTACAGTCAAATAAAATTAAAGCACAGAAGTATGTGTACCGGTGTTCACCCTGTCTTTTTTGACCAGTAATGTAACAGCTGTGATAGCAATAGCATGATCACCGAACATATCTGCCAACACGGGCCTCTGAAATTAATTTGTTCTCAAAGCAAAACGCCTCTCCACAAGCCACACAGCCTTTCAAAGTTTGCCAGCACTCTGCTCCTGCAGCGATTGGCAAGACTGGCTGCACTTGTTTGGATATCATTAAATGCATATTTCCATGTTGAATATCTTTTAAACCACAGCTGGGCTCTCTAGTTACATAAATGCCATGGTTAGTGTGCACGATGCTGAGTAATGAGTAAATACTGCCCCTTAAAAAAGGACAGAGGCCCAAAGTAAAAAGCCAATGAATCCTCCCGTTTCCATACTTTTCTAGTTGAATAGAACCTCTGCCAGAGAACATCTTAATGGCCTGTTTGCTATTTTAAGATCTCTAAACGCAATTTAAGCTGAAATGTCTCTTAAAAAAACAAAGTTATAACCCTATGTGCATCCTTTTGTTGTGATTTATTGGAATTAGCTATGTGATCATCCAGTACACACAACTAGTGGAGTGACATCGTTGTGAGTCAGTTTCTAATGATTTAGCAGCAGTATGTTGTGCAGTGTTGACAGAAATGCTGGGTAGTGCACACTACATTGGCAGGATATGGGGGGGGGGNTAGTATATGCAACTCTGGCTTCGGTCAAGTCCAATAGAACCACTTTGCGCCCTTACAGGGTGTCATTCTCTGGGACGAAGAGAGCTGCCAGACCCAGCGCTTCACAACTTAGTCCGTCCTTCTCTGGTTTGGGCTTTTTGTAGAGCGATGGAAGATTCCGGATATGAACCTCCTTCCTGAACTGCTGGCACAGAGCTTTCTGTTGGCAAATGGAGAGGGGAGAGGTTAAACAGAGCCACTCGAGATCTACCAGAAAGAATTTCATTAAATTGTACAACCCCGTTGAGCTGCTGCGCATTTTTTCTCTTTCCTCACTGGAAGATTTACAACACAACCTGAATCACACTGCAGAGTAATGACTCACGCTGTTCACAGAATCTCTGCTCACCTCACAGCTCCAAAACACACACGCTGAGGGAGCACTGCCCTCTACTGACTAAAGGTGGCATTACCCCAACAGTTCCAGCGATGAGCTTTTTGAACTGGTCTTTCCTCTTCTTCTCTCCCGCCTTCTGGGAATTAGAGTCCAGCAGCCTGCGATCGTATTGGTCCAGAGCCTCCAAATTGATGTTGGGGATCTGGGTCATCACTGCCCTCAGCTCTACGTAACGAGGCCGCTGAAGATGGAAGCGACGCGAGGAGGTTTGGTGACGCAGAGTCGGGAATCGATTTGTTCCCCAGGCAGAGAAAGGTTAGATTGGTGCGATTAGTTTCAGGTAGCCAAAAAGAGGCAGGAAGAAAAACGTGGCTTTCGCTGCCTTTAGTCTCACCAGGTTTTCATAGATCTGCATGGCCAGGTGGGAGAGGGTAGCGTTGCAGACCTCGTGCTGCCCGTGAACCTGGAGCCCCCTAAGAACGCTGGTAAAGAACCATGTCACCGCCTCAGGAAGAAGATTCCCCGCAACCACCTGGACAGAGAGAGAGACGTGCTGTGATTTGAGAGGAAAAAAAATAATTAATCTTTTAAACCCACAGATGGAGAAACATGGTGAGAAGGGTGAAATCATTCATTATACGTTAAACATCACTTCACAGTCAGAGGGATTTAAATGAGAAGATTGAGTTGTCGCTACATTATCTCTGACATTTAACAGAATATGGCCGAGCTGATGAGGATCACAAATTAAATGGATGGCTTCATGGTGTGACGAGTCATCCACTGAGGCAAAAAACATTATCGACAAATCATAGTAATTTAAGCTTCAATGGGCCAAATTTGACAACGAATTGATCCGTTTGATGAGGAGGGAACACGCAGACCCGCTTATTTAGTCGACTGCCTCCTGCTATCATAAACAGAGGCAAACTCGGAGGCAATCAGAGAAAGGATCCTACAGGTAACAAATATTGCCATGAGCATCAAAAACTAATCAAGGACAGAAGAGCAGAGGGGGGCCGAGGGCTTCTCTACTTAGAAAGACATTTTCACTCTCCACTGGCTGAAGTAGATGCTTGCCGATTCATCTGTCTCTCAATGAGCTTTCAAAAGCTTATTTACTGAGGACAATTTTCCAGACCTCTGTGAAGAACAGACGAAGCAAGAAAAGAGTTCTATAAAAAAATATATAAACTTCTTTTGGACAGGGCTGTTACCGGCCGTAGGAGGGTCCAGCAGACCATGGAAGCGGTGCGGTGACAGTTGCTGGTGTCCTTCCACGAGAGCGAGGTGAAGGAAAGGGTCAACAAGTTCATGTAGATGCTCTGCTTGGTGGAAAAAAAACAAGGGAGAGAAATCTCTGAGTTCAACTACAGACTCGAAAGACAGACAATGCCGCCTTGTGTGGGGGCGTCAGTCCGACCTCGTGCTTCATAAGGCATTTCCCCAGCTCAGTCAGCTCCTCCGTGGGCTGCGCGTGAGATGGAGTCTGCACAGAGTCCATCATCATGTCTTCATCTGCGAATGCACAGTACACCAAGGCCATTAACCATTTGACTGAAAAAACCTACAAAAAAAACAACTTTCTGGATTCTAATTTGACTCTTACCATCCATCTCCTCCTTATTTGCTGTTGGTTCAGGCACTTTTTTGGAAATACAGCTCACAGCTACGGAGGAAGAGGACAAGCGTGATTATGACTCAGTTCTCCTGGAGAAAAGGTTTTATTATTTTTTATTTTCAGCACTGAACATAATAGAGAAACCCTGTACAGAAAGGTTTTACAACGCAACAAGAACCAATATGAGCCATAGGGTGAGAGCCATAGAGGGAGAGAGATGAAGCACGTTTTCCAAAAGAAAAATGCCATTCCAAGAGCAGTGAGACCCGCTACAGCCAGAGTGGAGGTAATGATATTAGCCAAAGTTATTGTGTTGGCTTGGCATCAGTACACGGGGGGGGGGAGGGGGGGGGGGTCATGGCAGGATCACGGCGAAAAGAATCACTTTTAATGGATGGACTTTGACACAGACAAATGTGCCGTTGGACCGCAGAAGCTGCCTTTTTGCAGTTTCCAATTACAGCTTCCTCGCTCAATAACGGAGCGGTTCCAAGCAATTTTGTCCCAATTAATCACTCAGACCGCAAAAATAGCGCTCAGGTTTTTTAAATTGCTCTAATTGTTCTGTAAAATCTCAGGTGACTGTATTTGTATAAGCTTCTGTGGACTTGCGCATTACGTAACGCTTTCAAAACAAGCCTTCACTGCTTTGAATATATTTTCTTCAACACGCATGAAAGTAAAGGGGAAAAAATTGAGTTATTTGCAGCAGCGATAGTCTAGATACTGGAACTTACTGAGAAGATCCAGCACCTCTCTGGTAACCAGGCGTACCAGCTGCTCCTCCAGTATCTCCTGGCTGACCTGGCTCTCCTGGCACACCACCTCCTCCTCCTCATCGCTAAAAATAAACGGAAAACTGGCAGGTCACCAACTGAGTCCGGAATTCCAGATTGTTTAAGCACAATGAAGCGTCAGACGGGCCAGCCGACATACTTGACCGATGTCCTCTGGTTGATGACCTGCCACTTCATGTTGAGAGTCTGTTATTATACAGAAGCAAAAAAAAACCCAACACATTAGAGTCAATAATAGATTTGTAATTGAAATAAACATTTTGCAGAATAAGGGTTCGTAACCTGCAGCATGTAGGTGAACAGAGGGTTCAGCAGTGGGCAGAGAAGACTGTCGTAGTATTCCTGAGGACACGATAGCACCAGCTGCCTCAGAAACACCCGTAAAGTTAATTAAGGAAATATGACGTTCACATTGGAAAGCAGCTCAAACGGAAGCAAAATGATGCAAAAAAAACCAAAAAACAAGGATATGAATCATAGGGCGAAGTCTGTTGTCAGGCACATGGTCGAGGGAGGCAAACACGGAGCCGGCGAGTTCTTCGGCCAAGCGGTCGATGGTGTAGAAGTCCTGCTGCAGGGAGACGCCTCCATTTCCCAACACGTGGAGGCTAAAAGAGCAGAGGATGTGCAGTCTGATCAGCACATGAGATGTAAATAATGCAAATGGACAAAAAAAAAAACGGGTGGTTCAGAGGGAAGAAAACTGCAGCCGCCACAATGAAATTCTCACCAGTTGTCATAAAGCTGAGTGAAAAATCCCTGCATGCGCTCCAGGCTTGATTTATACACAGGAGAGACATAAATGTCCAGGACAGGCTGAGACAGACCTGGGGAGGGAATGACATTGAGAAGGTCTTGTCAGAGTTGGGCTTGGCGTATGGAGGAAAAAACGACAAAAAACCCCAGAAAACTCTTCTCACCAAGTACCACGTTTTTCTCTGGATCCATCATCTCGTGGACCCTGGTGAAAGTGTCACTCAGGCGAGCCCTGTTCTCTGGCGTAAACAGGCTGTTGTGGGTCCTGTTGTGACACGCAAAGGAGGACAAAACACAAAACTGATGAGCTGAGGCGATTCGACTCTCAACGTCAATCTCATTTGTCGGCTCCCTACCTGATCAGAGCCAGCAGGTTGGGCAGATAGATGAGAAACTGAGCGGAGCAGGGGTTTCTGTAGATTGGAGCTCCCGCAGGGGTGTGACCCACCACAAAGCCCCCGGCTTTGGCCTCATCGGGGTCTGCAGGCCAGCGCGCCCGTTTCACCACACTCAGCATGGCATACAAACAGAAGCCCATCTGCAAGAGCCAAGAAAAACGTCTTCAATTGAACATTAAACCAAAAACACCAAAAAGCAAACACGGAGCCTGGGGGGATAGAGCTTCCTCCACTGCTGCTCCAACCCTATGGAACCCCTTCCCATCTACTATCCGACACTGCTCCGACCTCAACACCTTCAAATCCCTTTTAAAAACTAATTTATTCAAGATTGCTTTGCAAGTTTAACTGTTTTACGTTAATACACCTGTCTTATACCTGTTTTTTATTCAATGTGTTTGCCTCGGTTTTTATATGTTGCCTGTAAAGTGCCTTTACATACTTAAAAGTGCTATACAAATAAAATGTTTTATAATCTATTATTATTAAATACGTGCTTTAATAATTTTCTTAGTTACTCACTTTGGTGGTGAAGAACCTTGACAACAATTAGTTTACATTACAACCTGTTGACCTTCTATTTTTGCTTCTAAAACCCTATTATACAAATTTACTATCACAGTAGTAGTCTTCAGTCTTTAAATGTTACACACACACTTACCCGTGACCTGTTGAGGCCTGCTGTATCTCCATCTTTATTTTGCTCAGTGACCACCTGATCAGCTCCGACAAAGGACAGGAACAAAGCAGGGTCCCACAGCACACTGAGGCGCAGACAATAGGCAACAATGAATTATCTGAAGTTTGATTAAAAAGCGCTGTCGTGAGTGGAGTAAGGGGAGTTCAAATCCAAACGCACCGCTTCATCTCATCCGAGGTCCAATCTGCGATCACAGAGGCCATCAGTTCGTCTAGAAACGCCTTCTGCTTGGCAAAGTCTTTGAACTGATTGCTGATGAGCACCAGAGATTCCATCAGCGAACATTTCTCCATGTGGGTCAGAGAGGTGTCGCTCGCAAACAGCTTCTTCACGTGATTGTAGAACATCTCGAAACAAGGCTGCGGAGGGAAAAACACTGCTGATTACGCCGGTCACACGAGAAGTAATGACGCCGTTGGTGTTCAGCCGTGTTTTCAGCGCGTTTACCAAAATGAACTGTGCGTAGTCTCTGCAAATCTTGATGATGGAGGAGCAGGCGTGCCTCCGAAGGTTGTTTACAGCTCTGGTCCGCGGACCCTGCAGAAGTGAAGAATTTCCTTTTTAAGCTGGTGATGTGAAGGACAGGAAGGCTTGCCGATACTTCTGTTTGGTGCAGGTCGACTCACCTTGTTTTCTTCACTCTCGAACGTGATGGCTTTAAAAAGCTGCAGGGATGAAAGAGCATGAAAATGTTATTGATACTGTAAATGTGTATGTTCTAGTATTTTTTCAACACAGTGGTCATTTAGCTGGGAAACACACTTTGTCCAAATCACATCGACCTCTACATATATTTAGGACCAGCAGCATTTTTATCCTTTAATCCTTAAGAGTTCGTGGGTATGTTTTTTGTCCAGACTACTTTTTATTTCTAAGCCATTTTGGCTGCAGGGAAAATAAGAATGCCTAAAGTTCAATGTTGCTGCTAATCATTGACCCATCTGAGGCTCTAATAATAATAACAATGATTAAATCCCCCTTGAATTGCATTTTATGGAAGTTTTTTGAGTTTTGGTCATTTTTTCAGTCACACAAACAAACTAGCATCTAAAGGGCAAAGATTCCCCCAAATAATTAATATTTGCTAAATATATTTCAGGCTGAAGTTGATTAAAAAGATTGACTCATTTGAAGTGGAAAAAATATTAATATATGTTATTTTTAAAGCAGTTTTAAGGGAGGGGATGTTTTTCGTCCTGAGGGATGATTGGGAAAGGAACACTCAAGGGTTATATGATATGCCAGTATTGATGACATGTAGAATATAACGGAATAGTAAATGTAAATAAAATATATCCAATAATGGATGTCTTTACCTTGTAGAGGACCTGTGGCAAGAAATGTAGCCTGTGCGTGACAAACGGGAAGAGTGCCGAGACATTTGTGAGCACGCAGGACAAGATGAGCGGATCTTTGGTGTCGTAGTTGAGCACGCCCTGCAGCATCTTCATGCTCTGATCTATGGGCAATTGCTGAGGAGGAGGAGCAGAGTTTTAGAGTCTTTTCTGGGGTGGGTTTATTTTCTCTTCTTGTGCCGTTATTTAAAGCTGCAGTCGGTACCTCCTCCCCGAGGTTTTTGAAGATGGATGAAACCATGCACTCCATGAAGACGGTCATCGCATCCCACTGGACCATCGATGGAGAGAGGAGGGAGCAGAGACCCTCTGTCGTCTTGACTGGAGAGAGAAGTCAAATTCAGTGGCTTGATGTTAATAAAAAACTCAAATCAAATCAACGGTTTATGAGAGGGCCGAGGAGCTTGCTCTTTCTCCATTAACTTTATTCCCTCCATTAATCCTCCTCCCTGATGTTTTAGAGTGAGAACAAGCACTTACGCGAGGAATCCCCAGTGTCAATAGGACAGCTGATCTGATACTGCAACCACTCAGCTGCTATCTGGAAAGCCTCCAGAGGTGCGATGCGACATGCGCTCCTCACCACCTCGCCGTGCTGCGCTCGGAAAGCTGCAGAGGTGAGCGACAACGTGAGAAACAACACAGGGACACAACTCGGGATGCACAAACCCTAAACTGTAACGCACAATTAAAGAAGGCGTTGAAGTCCTCGTCGCTGTCAAAGTCCACGCGCGAGTACTGGCAGCTGGGGCTGTCGTCTCTGGATGGAAACCCCGCCTGCACACAGAGGCGGTCCGTCAGTCAACACTGATTTTAGGTTTTACGTTTCAACAGAAATGGTGTCCTCTCCCTTACCTTGACAAGGCTGGTCATAGACGCTCGGAGGAATTTGACCGCCATTTGCGCGACAACGGCGTCCTTTGACAGAGTTTCGTGTCTGAACAAAGACCCCCAAGTGGCCACAGTGGCTGACTTCAAAAACTGAAGGTGGGAGGGGGGGAAAAGTTGTTATATTTCCATTCATAGCAAATTTCTTCAACCAAAATCTGAGATGATCGTCTTACCAAGCTGGAATGCGTAGTGAAAGCTAAAAAGGCTTCCAGGTACTTGCTGAGATTTGCAGGTACTTCAACTTCGGCGTCTGAACCCTGCGGACGCGACATGTTTCATTCCCTTTAATACTCTAAAGTGCTTTAAAAGTGCTCGTGTGATTTACATCGCGGAGACAAAGCACAGTTCTCTGCTCCATGATGAATCAACATGAGCTTTAAATCATGACACACTCACCACCAGCGAGCAAAGCTGGCCTCCCAGAGCGCACAGCACCTGACACAACCTCTTCAGGAAGATGTAACGCCGCTCCACCACCTCCACCCCTCTGCAGCACCAACACAAGCCTGTGAGACACCGACCGTCCTCACACACACACACACGCACACACACACATATAGTGCTCGCCCGCTACTTACTGTGCATCAGATTTTTTACATATTGCAAGTCCATCTGCTGACCTGTAAGCAGATACGCAGCAGTCAGGAAAAAGGTAATGCTAGGCTGCAAAAAAGGAATGGTGAGCGGAATCAGCTGTACTTACTGGGCTGATGACAGGAAGTAATGGATGGCCACGTCGTCAAACAGCAGCATGAACGGCTTCCTGTCCTCCAACTTGCCCTGAAGGAAAATGACATGTGGTCATACGCGGCTTATTAGCGGGAAATAATGCCGTGTCATCATTATGGGTCCCCCCTGGATCCGATATTGATATCGGTCCAATATCAGCAAAAAAGACAAGTATCGGATTATATAGGCCCGCATCTAAAATCTATATGAGCACTCTGATAAAAGCAGTCCATTCCAGACTCCACTCCAGCACTTCTATGTAGAATATTCTTATGTTTCAGGTTCAAATGTTTGTAACCAATTGGTTAATAATGAATGGGTCAGTTTTTCTCATACCTGCTGTTGCTGTCTAATGTACTGTTTAATATAATGTAATACAACTTGATCAAGACTTTTCTAACATT
This sequence comes from Mullus surmuletus, assembly GCA_903171835.1. Classification (NCBI taxonomy): domain Eukaryota; kingdom Metazoa; phylum Chordata; class Actinopteri; order Syngnathiformes; family Mullidae; genus Mullus; species Mullus surmuletus. The sequence continues at coordinate 1,570,474 of CAESWR010000136.1, read as the reverse complement.
CCATATAACAAAATAAGTAACAAAAGTATGTATGATTCATGCAGATATAAGATCAGATCGATATTGGTATCGGCCAATACTCAAGGCTGCAATATCGGTATTGTATCGGAAGTGAAAAAGTTGTATCGAGCCACCCCTAATCATCATATCAATTTATCATTTGCACAAACAGGTGACGACTTAAAGGTAGCGGTTCCTCAGCATGCACCAAAAGAGCTTCTATCACTTTCCTGACCTTTAAAGGAGGGTCGAGCACTGTTCTTTCGAAAAAAGATCTAAAAAAAAAAAAAAAAAGATAAAAGATATCTACTCATTTGGGAGGGAAAGAGCTGTCAAATACGTCGACCCAAAACCTCAGTGCCCGCAGCGTGATTTGCATAATTTTCACCGACCGCAGCAGTGATGCCCTAAAGGTGCAGACTTTCAAGAGGTCAAGATGTGGGATGAAGAGAAGAACTTCATATTGATTTGAAGGAGGCAGGCAGGGTTTCCAGGAGGTCAATCATGCTTTCCTGTATGGTTCTCTGTCTGAACATCTCCAACCATTCGTTTTTCTACATCCTTCAAATCTGTGTTCACTTTGATGATGAGAGGTTTTACACACTGTGCCCAGACTACTATCCCTCTCTATGACATTCTGATGATCCAATCATGCATAGACATCCTCTTTCACCCGGGAGGGGGAGTCGCTTCCCTGTTTTTCCTCACACTCTGGCGCAAATATCAGGGCTGTCAGCTTAAATTTCCAACCCCATCCATTGATGTCTTTTCCATAATCCAAATGTACTTGTCACTTTTACTCGCTGTTCATATTGAGAGACTGAGCTCTCTTTCTGACCGAAGCCTGCTGCCATCTGGTTCCCAACAATGAACTCTCTTTCACAGTCGCTATGATCTTCTGCTCTTGCCCCATCGTGGACTTGATTGACACAAGGGATTGACTGAACTCCAACTGCTTGATTTTACAATTCAGTCTGGAAGCATCTTGTTCTACTTGTTCCTACTGATTTACCTTTACTTTGTCACATGTCTGGGTATTATAGCCATGCTAGCTACAACAGAGAGCAGATGACCACAAATTAAATGTGATGTAACAAAAGGCCATGTTCAATGGTTAAATGTGACTTTATGATGATAATTAATCTTGAACTGCATTTTCTATATGGTTTTTTATCTATATATGTATTTCATATCTTTTTCTGTATCTGAATAAGATGTGTTGATCATTTAAGAGTTCATATTTTACAAAAACGTAGGACATCATTTGCAAGAACATTTTCAATGGAAATAAACTGAAAGGGATTTGCTTCTCAGTGTGGCTGGTTTTGAGTTAAAACTATGTGTGATAATTGACCACAAGCTGGCGCTGTTGCCCTGGATCTTCACCAGAAAATCATTTATTTTTTTGGCACATAATCCCAAATTTTGCCTGCCTGTTTTGGAGATGTCATAAATATCTGACCAGCACTGCAGCTTAACATCAATATGGCAGCCACGAAACATGCATTTAGTCTCCATCTAAAACGCAAACAAGCAAAAAAAGACGAACCTTCCGGCTGACGGCGATGAGCAGACACTCTGCTGCCTCCAGCTGCAGCTCAGGCTCGCTCAGCAGCAGACACAACATCTCCAGTAGCTGGCAGTTTCCAGACGTGATGTGCACCAGAGAAACCCAGTCTATGTAACCAGCCAGAGTGTTGAGTGTGGCCACAGCGACTCGACAGTGAGCTTTGGCCTGTGTGTGGTCAGAGAGGAGGACAAATGGTAAGAAGTTAATACTTTTTATTTGTTTTATACTACACAAAGGTGTCATGCACTTTGTCCCTCAGAAAAGAAACGATTCCTCACCTGCTGTTCATGCTCTGGCGATCCTTTCTAGTAAATGCATATAACATATCTGTTAGGAATGGCAATGACATTAACTCTAAATGAAGTTGAATATAAGTAAGCTCTTCCTGACCATTTTGCGGTAATCCTCCACATTGAGATGCAGAATGGCCATCAAGAAGGTGAAGATGTTCTCCATGTTCTGCGTGAGCGTTTGCTGGATGTCTCTGCGGCGCTGCGTGGGCAACGTCTGGAAAGTGATCACATCCTCCGCCAACCTCAGGAGGATCAACATCACCAGCTCGGTCTGCGCCTCCTGTCACAGACAGTATTCAGTGTTAGCTTTACTTTACTTTGCACGAAACAATACGTTTTATTAGGTCAATGAAATCATCAGATAAACATTTATGTCCCTGAAAGGTGACATTACACTGAGGCCAAACTGAAATGAGGAAATTAAGATGACCGATCCTCATCCTATTTGCAAGCCACATCAGGAAATGATGGAATCTTCCTTCTATATGTAGGTCACTCACCCCCTGGCTAGTGAGAGCCTCCATCTCTTTCAACATGTCTGGCCAGTGTTGAGGCCATTCTCTCTTGATCATCTCCACTATGATTCGTGCGAGCGCATCTTTGATGTGACTCTCCTCTTCCAGGATGGGGAGTGTCCCCTGGCAAAGGAGGAAACAGCTATCAGAAAGGTTTTGACTGAAGTAGATGCGTTAATGACACTGTCACGCTCACCTTTGACAACAGCTGCATGGCACAGTCCTTCACCTGGACCTTTTCTTGCTGTTGCATATTGTTCCATCGAAACCTGTGGGAAACATAATTGTATTTTAGCTTGGCTGGTTTCAAGACATAATACTCAGACCTCATTTGTGATTGTTATGTCACACTCACTTGATGACGTGCTCCAAGATTTGCAAACCAAAGTGTCTTACAACAGCTGGCTGGGCTTTTTCGCTTAGCTTTAGGCCACATGGGACACAGAAGGAGCTGGTCTCTTTAAACTCCTCGAAAAACTGTTGACAAATACATCATAAATCCTTGTTACATGTCAGACAACTGCGGTTAAATGACAGTATGTGGCAGAATCAACCTAGCAATTCAAAACAGCTGACATTGACGTATATCCAACCTTTAAAAACGCACTAAATCAGATGTTCACACTTGAATGAATGAACGTGGACGAGCACTGGATGTGCCGGTGAGGAGACAACCGAAGCTAGCTCGCATGGCAGCTGGGCGTTATTAGGAGATAAACAAAGCCACGTAAACAAGCAGCACAACAAACCCTGTTACCATCAACCCCTCATGATAAAAACACTGACTTTTTATTCAGCTAAACACGAGCCTCGGCTCCCACTTTCCCTCCAGTAAGTGACTAGTGCTGCTAGCTAGCCGTTAGCTAGCAGCAGCCCATAACGAAGCTACCTTCAGGGCCTCCAGTCGGTAAATTTGGCTGGTTTCTGCATCCATCATCACATTCACAGCTTTGACCAGCTGTTCACACATGGCGGCCACCTGGTCCGCCATGACCTCAGGTAGCGTCTGGCTCACTGGCGAGAAGAAGTCGGGCAGCTCCCCTATGCAAAGCACCTGCAAGGCAGCGGCAGCTACGTACACTCCGGGAGGCGAACAACGTGCACCAAGCGTGCTGCATGTCCGCCTCTCGCTCGCCGTCCGACTGGAATTCTGGGAAGTGTATTTCGCTTAGAAATCGTCGATTGGCCGACAGATGTATCACTCGTTAGTCAAAATTGTGATTTATATTATATGGATTATTTGTCAACTTGGTGTTCGATATTAAAAAGGTATTTTGACATAGATTATCATAAAAGATAAAGTGGATATAGTTCGATATTAAAAAGGCATTTTGACATAGATTATCATAAAAGATAAAGTGGATATAATAATAATAAAAAAACTATTAATGTTTGTAGAGCGCTTTTCTTAAAACTCAAAGACACTTTACAGGGTAGGAATTTAAAAACAGTGAAATAAATAATATGCACCAATAATGCAATTCCATGCTGACAAAAAAAACATATTTTGAAATAACCTATCTGATGACCGAAATCAATTCCCCTTTTTGTATATTTTCAGATTTTCTGAATTAGTTTAAGCGTTCATATTATAAAAAGAATTGTATAAGTATCCATGTCTATTTATTTCATATCATCTATTTGTGTCATTGGTAAATATGATGCAGATGATGGTCATGAATGAGTTGAATGTGAAATTAATCAAATAAAACACAAATGTGTGAAATGTATCCAAACTAAAAGTCTGGCCTTATCCTGCTATGTTACATTAGTATTTTAAAATCAATATAGTTTGAGCAGATAACTAAGTTTGCAGCTCTTTGTCACTGGAAGCCTTCTCATCTATGTACACATTTCTAGAAAAGACACATACAAGGATCTCTTGGCTGCTGTGTTTGGGTCCTTCACCTCCCTCTTTGTCTCCCTAAACAATTTAGAAAAATATCTGAAACACTATTAGCATCCCTGATTCCTCATCATGTATCAAACTGTAAACGAACCAGCCCGGAAAACGAAAGGCTAAAATGATAAAGGATTTCATCTTGCGAAATATGAGCAGAGTGAGACATCTTCCTTCCCCTCCCCGCTGCGGAGAACATCTCACCTACTCACTTAAAGTAAATGTAACTTCTCAACACGTTACTGGAATCACAGTAAAAACACACCGT
>CAESWR010000136.1:1539419-1556276 GCA_903171835.1 Mullus surmuletus | reverse complement strand
TATCAGTAAAGGAGACATATCACTCACTCTCACACACATCACACACAGTCACACGCACGTACAACCACACACACACACACACACACACACACAAAACCACGGGGAAAATAACATTGTTAATTGTTTATAGCGCAAGTGGTGTTCACTTCTTCCACCAAGACCACCAGTATCTTCTGTGTCCTGTTCTTTGGCTCCCTCTAATCTGCTCTGCCACCCCCCCCCCACCCCCCCTGTTGTCCACAGATGTTCCTGACAGTTTACCTCAGTAACAATGACCAGCATTTTACTGAGGTCCCCATTACTCCGGACACACTATGCCGGGATTTGGTGGACCTGTGCAAGGAGCCAGGAGAGACGGACTGCCACCTTTCTGAAATGTGGCGTGGATCTGGTGAGCGACACGCATACTTTCTATACATGTATAAAACCGGCTTTGCAGTCACATGTTGTTGTTTTTGTGCAGTTCTGCATCCTCTGGGACAGGAATCGGGATACAGACACTTGTTTGTCTTCTTCCACTAATTAGAGGGAAATGGCTTTTCTGAAGTAGACCGTATATGGAGATTAACTGTGTGGTCAGCTGCTTAGCGATTTCTTTTTTCAAAAGGCTTAACTCTTTTGGGTCTGAAATGCAAATGAACAAGAGCCCATAATCCCCGTTACAAACACAAGCGCCCCGACATCTTCCATCTTTCAGGTGGAACGGGGGGGAGGGCTGAGATTTCGCACTTTGCCCATTTCCCCCGCATCTGTGAGAGTCAGGAAGCATTCAGAGTCACAACTCAAGGAGCCAGGTTGCGTAGCTGTTTCCATGGCGATGCTGTCGTAAGAGTGAAGAAAAGTGCCAATTATTATGTTTGAGTACTTCCCCAAGTATCTTGAAAAGAGACTGCTAACTGCTGAAAAGATTGTCTTATTTTGCAGCCGTTTCTCCCCGCAGGCCACTGCCAACTCTCCTTGACAACACAACACTTAGGTTTAGCACTAAACAAGGTGTAGCGTATCAGAGTAATCACAAATTTGTTTTGCAGTCACGCCATTATTATAGATCAGCTTCATTGACCTCTACTTGACTGCAAAGTGTCCATTTATATAATGAAACGGTCTTGAGCAGGTGGAGGAAAATGTCTCTGGAATGGATGATGAGCCTTTTGGCTCAGCTCCAGCTGGAATAATTGACAACGCATCAGATATTTATCCTGAGGTTGCCGCTCGGAAAGATCAACTATACGCTGATGACACCGACAAAATTAATCCCCCTTTTTCCGTGTCGGCCAGCAGCGACAGGCTCGTGTTTGGATAGAATTTGCAAAGCAGACCTCACACACACACACACTTGACCTACTTTGGCACCATCACATGTTTTAATCTTGTCAACATAATATGATTAAATTGGCACGATAAGGACGTTTTGCCGTGTTTGGTTAATGGGTGTGTTCCTTGCGTCTGTACTCCTTCCGCAGAGCGAGCTGTGGGCGAGGGAGAGAGGATGCTGGATGTGCTCCAACGGTGGGGACAGCACAGGGCAGAGGTGCGCTTCTTTCTGCGTCACAACAGGGCCCCCAGCAGGGAATCCGGTAAGCAGCCACCTCCACGAACATTCTGTCAGAGTAATAGCGTGGGTTTCTACAGCTCTTCACTAGAATAAAAAGATGCTTGACACATGAGATGCCTACAGCCTCTAAATATCCCCACTTCCTTCTCCAGAGTTGATTCACAAAAGGAAATTGAAGCTGAGAACGTTCTAGACTGCCTCACCTGTCCACCATACAGTGTAGTGTTAAACTGCCTCTATCCAGGAAAGGGGTTTTGTGTTAGCAGGCCTCAAATCCCAGAACAAGCCTTATTTAGCTGTACAATTGAGGGCCAGTTACAATGCAGGGTGTCCCACCAGTCATGTCGTCATAAGCCTGTTACTTTTCAGTTTTCCTAGGAACACAGAAAACCCTAGTATTTTTGGTCATATGCTATCCTCTCAGTCCTCAGTTGCGTAACTAAACCCTTTTACCCCTCACAGCTTGAGTCTGGCCCAGGGATTAGATGGCTGTTTTCTCTTCCTGTTATCTTAGTCTCCTTGTTTTCCCACAGCCAGCTCATCTCTGCTCAGAGCTCACTTCTGCAGTGCATCTTTTTTTTTTCACCTCATCACAAAGCTTGGCCCATTTGATATTGCGTTCCTTTAGTGGTCACGTCATTTATACAGTCCTGCTTTAACATTCACACTTCCCTGATGCCACAGGTTGGTTCTTTTTTCCCCACAGATCCCGCGGTATGGAGGAGGGAGCAGTGGTACTATAATCTGCTTTCGACCCTTGGCTTGGTCTTATGCTTATGATAACACTTAAACAGTCTGTGCGTATAACATACATACTGGATGTCAAGGGTCATCTTAAACCATTATACAAGCTAAAGGGCTTTGAGATGAGGTCTGAACTGCGGGATCCCATAGCCGTCAAGTGGATATTATTCGTGTAGCCAGACAAATCGCACGTACGGTGGTGAGACCCACCCCCGGGCAGTTATGCATTAGGACAAATCCTGAGATTATTGCAAGTCACAAAGAACACTGATCCCAGTTGTTTCGCCGAGGAATTGAGATCATTCAGCTGTAGCCACCCTTTGACTAGCCTCATACGGCTCAGTCCTCTGCAGAGAAAGGCATACACCTAAGTGTGTGTGTGTGCGCGCGCGCTTGTTTGTTGGAGATTGTGGCAGCAAAAAGGCCAGAGGAAGTTCCAGTCATTTTTCACAGTTGCCTGTAAAGGCCAGCAGTCAGCCGAGCACTATTGGCTGTTTCTGGGACTAAAAAGAGGCATTGGCCTTTAATGCAACTCTGAGGTAGAGTGTGATGTCTGATGGGATGTTCTATTGCACCGGTTACTCAGGGGGGTCCAGAGGCTCAGAGCCGAAGAGAAATGGAGTGAAGGGACCCCCAGACCGAAGGATGGAGAATGGGGTAAGTTCCTTTTTGCCTTTTTTAGAAGCCATATTAGACTATTATTGAGCAATCAAGCAGTATTAGTTTTTCTGCAGCATAGTTCACCTGGCAAAATTAGTCATTGCTGTCACAACACTACATGTTTTATTTATATTTACATTTATTACTTACATTTTTCATGTTAAGAAGGTCCAGAACTCACAAAGTATGTTATCTGCACCTGAACAGCCTTCACTTGTGCAAAAGTACTCCTTGACAAATAATATATTGTGGTGTGGTTTAGATTGTGAAACAATTTCAAACATCTTGCATATTTTCAGTTAAGAAATACAAAAGCTCTTCCAGTTGAACTTGCTAGCATATGGGTCATATATTTCAACACGCATACTGTGACCCAGTATGTCGGCTCTTTGTACCCAACAACAAGCACACTGAATCATGTGCTGCGGGGCGCCAATTAATTTGATTCACAAAACCCTGCGGTGTATAAATGCAAATTAGAAATTAATCAGTGCATCTTAACACGGACACGTTTGTTAAGATAATTATAATTGCAGAAGTCACCTAGCAGAGTTGTGTTCTTTTGTTGCTCTTTCTACTCCTTCTTCAAACAACAATAAAGAGCTACTGTTTTTCGGTCCATTTTCTGTTTGGAATCAAAACATAAAGGACTTTTATTTATTTTTATTTATAGACTTTTGTTTATTTCTTCATTTCATACTAACAAGAAAAACTAGAATATTGCTGATATGAATTATGTCTTCTTTCACTAAGACCACCATTATGTATAAGAATTGTTGTGCATGCGTATTCACTTTATATTTAATTTTTTTTGCCATTTCTTTTCCCTGCCCAGGTGGCAACACCAAGGATGGACATGACTCTGGCCGAGCTGCAAGAGATGGCTGCCAGACAGCAGCAGCAGATCGAAGCTCAACAACAACTCCTGGCTTCGAAGGTACAGAGAGGGAGATGAAAGGGTAGACATGGACTTGTAGTGGGGAGGTTGGATCAAGAGGATGAAGAGGTTAAGTGACGGAAGCAAGGAGAGGAATAATAATGAGAGGAGATTAAAGACAGGGTTACTCTTCCAGGGAGATGGTGCACAGAACAAAGGTGCTGGAAAAAAATAAGTGCACTCATGTTGCTGAAGATACTATAATAACAGACAGTTGAGATGAAATGTGGGCGATCGCATGTGTTTTGTTGTCATAATTTGAGAAGCCTGGGACAGGTGCATGTTTTGAGTTCTCACTGAGCAGCAGCACTCAGCTGGTATTTTAAGATTTCTGTCCACTCAGTCACTTCGTTAATGCTGATTTCACCTCTGTCCTGTTTGACAGAACTTTTCTTTTTTTCTGGTTCAAGCACTTCTCAGAAATGTTTCCCTTCCACTATAACAGATGCCTGGTCATTAAGCTGTTTTTTTTCTTAATCGCATAAGCCAAATTTATCTCCGTTTGCAAACCGCAAGGCATCCATGCCTGGAGATAATATGGCAAGCTAAGGAATGTGACTCAGAGCAGACATGTACACTTGCTAGATGTCAACTAAACAAGCAGGAATTACCATCCGCACACATCACATGTGCCGTGCCGTGCCTCTCGGGAACCTGTTTTGAGCTGTCACGTTTACAGCCGATACTATGTCATAGTTCACGATGATTGATGGAAGTTGATGGAACCACATAGTTTTTACTCTTGATAGAAAATGTTACTAGTATCACTTTAGTTAGCCTTGCAGCATTATTATATGAGGATGCCTTGCCTGTGAACACGCCTTGTGGCCAATGCTGTTTTTCTTTTTCTTTCTAATGGCCTTTTCTTCTTTCTTGTTAAATATCCTCTTTCTTCATCTTTGCAGGAGCAGCGTCTGCGCTACTTGAAGCAGCAGGAGCAGCGGCAGCAGCAGCAGGCCTCTGAGCAGGAGAAGCTGCAGCGTCTCCGCGAGAACATTGAGAACCAAGAAAGTCGGCTCAAGAAGGTCCGGGCTCTCAAGGGCCAAGTGGAGCAGAAACGCCTCAGCAATGGCAAACTGGGTAGGCGATTAAAAATGTTGTATTAAGTCTGCTGTGAATATTTAGCGAATAGAAGCATATTGAGCAGATGAAATAAAAAAAAAAAAAAACATAATTCAGCAGAAATAAGTCTGTCTTTTCTCCTAACTCTTCTACCAGTAACCCTACTCCATCCATAATCGTCATTCTGCCCTCCATCTGTTTCCCTTTCTCTCCAGTGGAGGAGATTGAGCAGATGAACAACCTGTTCCAGCAGAAGCAGAGAGAACTTGTGATGGCTGCGTCCAAGGTGGAGGATCTCAGCCGACAGCTGGAGCTGCTCAAAAACGGCAAGATGGACAACTTCCACGACAGCCAGAGCTCTGTGGCTGAGCTCGACCGTCTCTACAAGGAGCTGCAGGTATGTATCGTATAGCGTCACACCTTTTAAAAAGAGCAAAACTTAATAGAGCAGTTGAGACACAATTTTCTTCTTCTTTGTCCTCTTTGTTGGCCAGCTGAGGAACAAGCTCAACCAGGATCAAAACTCTAAGCTGCAGCAGCAGAGAGAAAGCCTTAACAAGCGCAATCTGGAGGTGGCAGCCATGGACAAACGGATCAATGAGCTCCGAGACCGCCTGTGGAAGAAGAAGGCAGCGCTCCAGCAGAAAGAGAACTTGCCTGTAAGACAACACAAACACACATATGTTCTTTTGGCTTAGTTTGAATAACAACAATGCACAATTTATTGGGATAGTTGTATTCATATTGTCTGATATTTGCTCAAAATGGTTTTGATCAGAGCCCCCCCTAGTGGCCTAACAATAAAGGCTTTTTGCATTTCTCTTTACCCCCGGAAGCCTCAGACGCCCTGGCAATCAGAACCCACCCATGCCAACGTAAGGCTCCCTAAAACTTGCTCTCCTCTGTGTGGGAAAACCTTGTGACCACCTCACTTGAAGGAGTCAACTCCCTTTTCTTTTCCATGCCTCTTCTGTCTGAACAAGCTGGTGGGGATCGATCGTTGTTTTGATCACGTCACAGAGTTGGATCTTGCCTCACGCAGTTGTGTTTACAGTCCCATGTGGCAGAAACAATTCCTGAAGATGAGAGCGGCAGAACAACCGTGCAGGCTGACATTGCAGACTCGCAGGAATGTCGGGGGAGATGTTATCTTTTCTGGCTGGAAACAGGAAAAGGCGACTAGCCAATTTTCTTAAAGGAAAACAGTCATCATGCTGTCAACAATGGCTGTTTCAGACATGATTTTTAATTAATGGAATGGCGGGATTCAACACATCAGATATTAGCAGGCTGAATAATTCAGCCTTTGTGCGAGCTGTAGTACACAACAGGGTTTTTTTGGCTATAGCTGGCTGCCTGATGTGTCCCTGCTCCTCTCTCCTTTTTCCAAGACTTGTTTTGAATACAGGTTGCCATGGGACTGTAAATACAAATCAACAGAACCGTTGAAGAAATAGGCTTTCAGGAGGAGAAATTTACATGCTGACGTTGATTCAAATTTAACTCAAGCTGTAGAGAGAGCGCAGATTCAAGCATGACCAAACCAAGAAGATTAATTCCGAAAGAATGGTTTTCCGTTTTCACCTGCTTAAATAACAAAAGTAATTTCACTTTATCCTCCTTAAATAATTTCTGATATAATGTCTGACTAATCAGCCTGACTTCCTCTAATATAATCAGTGTTTACTTTGCCTTCCAACATTAACTTTCTGTCTTTCATCTAGAGTTAACAATCAACTGCAAAGATTGTTGGAATGCATATTCACTTTTCACAATACCCTGCACAAAAATCTATGTACTCTCTGACATCTGATTTCTTCTGTCTTGAAGAAAAAAAACAACAACCCTCCTTTAGTATGCAGCATGCAATGTTTACTAAGCAGATGGCGTGTACAAGATCTAAAGTGGCCTATTAAGTAAGGACATAAATAATAAATATTGTAATGGAGATTTAACATCCTGAAGCTTTGCTGGAATCATTTTAGATAAATGAGCAACCAGCAGCCAACTCCAACTTTGAAAACACTTCCATTAAAAGGAACATTTGTAATCAGGTTGCAACATATAGAGGTGTGTGGTTGTATTTGCATGTGTACGTATGTTTGTGGTTTCGGGACGAGGGTCTGAATAGGCCCTGGTGAGAAGGTGATTTACCCACACCCTGCTTGGAATCATAATGAGCAGGCCTTTTTTATACCCTCACAAAGACACACTCCATCCAGGCTGCTCTCTCCTCCAACCAAACAGCAAGCGTCTGGCTGACATCACCCAGCAAACACGTATACCCACACTGACTGTGAGAGGTGGTGTGAGAGCTGCCAGGCTCGGGTCCTCTCGCACCATCTTAGGTCACATTGATCAGGAGACATTGAAAGAGGAAATATTAGATTGGGAAAAAGGGAAATTATTTGGTAATTTGAACTGCTGTTGCATGTTTGTGCTTCTGTTTCCTCAAGAATGGCTATCCTGGTAAAGAGAGGGCTTCAAAAGACACTCATCTTCAGGTAATTAAACTAGCATTGGAGCTGAACATCTGTGTCTAATTTTCTCTCCAATCAATTCAGTGTGACTTGGCACGTCAGGATTCATTAACTTTTTAAGTGGCCTTGATGGGCAAAGTGAACCATGTATTTTTATTTTTATTTATTTATTTTTTTTAAAGCAACACAGCATGTTGTGAGCTATTCATGGTGCAAGAAGACTTTTGTATGAGTATAGGACAATATTTTGCAAGATGTATTATAGAGTAATTAGAAATGAGAAACCAAATGACAGGAATTAAACCATAAAAACAATAAGCAAAAATCTTCCATGTACAAGAACAATATGGATTTTTTAATGTCAATACATCACGCTTTTTGAAAGCATGATAGCCTACCATTATGCTTTACTTTGATGTTAAAGCCACTGGATTATAGGTGGACTCTCCAACACGATCAAGGCAGTACATCAAGGCAAGAAAGACATTTATAGATTATCTTGTTGTCTTTTAACTGTAATCCACATGACTTCCTGAAGCAGCATTCATGCTCAAATAGAAATAGTGAGTTGAAGTTCCTTACTTTCTGAATGTTATAAGACCCAATGAGACATTCCCACCAGCCCAGAGCCTCATCCAACCTCATTGTGGTGACGGCTCTGGTTGAACCAAAAATATTCAGAAATAAAAGCCTATTAGGTGTCCATTCCAACCATTTTTCATTGAGGTAACACTGCACACTCTGGCGCCACCCTCAGTTTGAGGCTTCTGCCTGTGCCTCAAAAGTAGTCTTTTCATTTTCTATCCATCATGCTATCTTGTTTTATATGATGAGCATCCAACTGCTGTTTTTGGTTTGCTTTCTCTGACCATTTTAAACTGCTTTTGACATATCTATATATGATTATTTAATCAGATATTGATATGCGTAGACGTCTGAACATCTTTTTATTTTCTCTGGTCTTGATAGAATTTCCTTGATAGAATCCCTGCTTAACCTTTGTGGCATTAAAAGCCTCTTCTTGTTTGTTTTTTCTCTTTGTCTCCATCTCTTTGACTGTCCAGCTGCCCTCAGATGGCCCAGCCGGCCAGCAGTCAGGTCCATCTCGTGTGGCAGCGGTTGGCCCATACATCCAGTCATCCACTATGCCCCGAGGCCCAGTGAGGCACGACTTGCTCGTGAAACCAGCGTACCCAGACGGCACTGCCACTCTGCCAGCCCACGATCCACAGAGCAAGGCCGGAACAGGTGAGAAACCCCTGGTGAAGCCGCCCTAAACACCCCCTTCTTCTTTTAACCTGAGCCTTTTCTTTTTCTTTCTTTTTTTTGGTACTTGTTGCCCACTGTGCCTCTATATCATCCATATCATCCTGGAGTCAGGGTTTTTTTTGTTTTTTTTTCATTAATTGAAATGTGATAAGTCTGTCCGGCTTCCAGCAGGAGCAGAGGATTCTGGGACACATGCTGGTTTCGATGTCAGTCTAAGCTCAGAAGGTAGCTCGTTACCTCCTGCTGTGTTGTGCACTAGTGTTACTGCACCTGAGTCATCTGTCAACTCTCTTGACCTTTTCCTGAGTAGTTTGATATGTTTTGCAGTGAGTTGTTGGACTACTTTTTTTCTTTTGTTGTTAATTTCCTATGCTGTGTATCTTAGTACCAGTGATTATTTCAGCTCACACTGCACTTGTCATTGGTGTAAGTGATGATTCGCCATTAATTCACAGTAAATGCTTCAATGCAGCCCTCGCAGCATACCAGAATTAGGTCCTTCTTTTCTTTTAAAGCTGAAGTAAAGATACAGTACAGACCTGAGTATTTGTGTCTTGCTGCAGACTGAATCAGCATGTGTGCTGTGTAATGGAGGGAGGAGGAAGTCTGGCCTGATAGATGACAGACTAGAGCAACATATCAAATTCAAAGATGCACTTTGTGCCATCGTCTGAGTTATTCCTCCTCATGCATTCCACCTTCTACTTGCTCTTTTAGCTCTTCTCAACTCAGCCCCCCAGTGGATAGTGTGCCAGCCCAGTGCTTCACAGTATTAAAAATGAATGATAAAAACACCAAAATTGTTTCCCCTCTCTGACATCCTCCTCATGGCACATTTTCCAATTAAAAGCAGTTCCACATGCAGAAAGTATACAGTATGTAGCAGGTTTTTTCCTAAGCTGTCACCATGTTGCACGCAATTATTTCTGCATGCTGAGTTGATTTGCAATATGGAAAGAAGAGAGTTAGGGATGGGCGGAGACAAAGGAGTCTCCTTTTGTGCACACCCATTCCTTGTTTTTCTCCTTCGGAGACAGTTTGCAGAGTATCAGGCAGAGTCCTAGGGGTCGTACTGGACTCTGCTTGGGCCCTCGGGGAGGGGGGCCCTGCCTGGGCCCAGCAACCAGCAATGCCTGCAACAAAAGAAAGATCTGGAGCTCTAAGGCGACTTTTGTTTTTCTTTTCTTTTGAATGCATCTTCCTCAGAAGCCATGTTCTTGCTTAAGCCTCTCAAAGTGCTTCGGGCTAAGAGAAAAGGTACACACTAATGTTTGTGTGTGCGTGTGTTCTTCGCAATGGCTTTGTTTGAATGTGTTTCTTTTTCATGAGAGTGGAAGAACGAGATGAAAAGTTACTTTTGCCATTTCCTTGCTGGATCTTTGGTCTTGTTTCTTTTGTTCCTATTTGCTAAGCTTTCTCTTCAGGTTTTTTTTCTGTAACTTGGGTCAATTTGAACAAATGCTACCAACCCAAGCAGATTATGACACTTGATATGTATGTATCAGTAAGACTGTTTGAGAGGGTGCGTGTCATCATCATGGTTTCACCACCTCTGGTATGACATTAATGCTGCTGTTTGTCTGAGCCTTGGGCTTTTGTAGCTTATCAGACTGGATGTCTGTGGATATTCGTGGTAACTGACTCTGTCAGTCAACCAACAAAAATAAATGAATAAAGAAGGATGCTACATGATTTCTATTTGGTTGAAACCCACAACTGTTCAAACAGTTTTTCCTTACAACTCTTTATCTTGCCCCTCCATCTAGGCCTCCAGTCATCCAAGCTTGCAGACTGGAGCTCATCAGGTCCTGAGTCCAACACCAATGGTCATGGTCCAGCTTCAACACTTCCACGGATGGCCTCTCAGTCCTCCAACACAGACCAAGGTAAGAGTGCAATTGCCAGCTGTAAACACATGATTTGCATTTGTAATACACATAGGATTTACTACATCAATATAACTGCGGCTGTCTTTCCACTGAATCTCTTGGAAACTCATTGCTTCCACATGTGGTCTATACCTAGATGATACGGAACTGAAGGGGAGGGACAGGAAGGTACGCCCATTTTCTATGTTTGAACCAACGGAGCTTCCCGCTACATCCCTCCGCAAGAACCAGAGCAGTGATGACTTGGTCAGGGATGCTCAGGTGAGAAGCTAAGGAAATGCATTATTTGCATCCATCACCTTTCAGTGTCTTCAGTGTCCAACTGTCTCTCTGTCTCTCCCTCTCCCTCCCGCCTGTCATCAGTCTACCACCAAGCCTCCCGTCAAGGTGCCGCCACCCGTTCCTACCAAACCAAAAGGCCCCAGTGTTGTGCCCTACAGCAAACAAGGCCTCAACACAGGCACTTTCCCAAAAGCAAAACCTCACAGTCAGCCACAGGCTGCACAAGGCCACAGCCCCCTCCCACCCACACAGAGCCAGACACTCCCCTTACCCTCCAAACAGGACACTCCACCTGCAGCCACGGTGCGGCCCTTCACCCCAGAGCTGCCATCCTCCAAAGACAACAGCCTGAGTAAGCCCCAGACATTAGCGGCCAGCTCCATTTACTCCATGTACACACAGCAGCCTGGCCCAGGAAAGTCCTTCCAGCCAGGAGTGCAAGGGGCTCTCAACAGAGCCCAGGGCCGCCCCAACGGATTTGTTAGCGGTAAGAATAATCTGTTGTTGCAACTGTTTAAACGTCTGTATGGCAGTGTTAAGTGTTCAATATGGCCTTACTTACAGCTGATCGTGTGGATATGGAGATGAATGCAGCCCCTCTGACCACTACATTCAATGTAGTTTATCTATTTTAATGTAGCCTTGCCTAATGTTACATTAAGCTCTTAAGCGTTTAAACATAGATGTAAGATGAGAAGGATTCACATTGTAAGCTTACGGTAATTCCTCTGTAATGCACTGTTGCATTGTTTAGTTTACTCCACAATATAATATTGACACTGCATCTCCCCCATGCCTGCTGCTCTCTATAATTGTGGGAACAACAGTGAAAGTGACATTTTCTCCTCTTAAAATCAATGCAAGCCCAAGATGAAATAATGCCTGCCTTTCTAGTTTCATCACACCAACATGTTGGTAATGCCGCTGTTGACTTATGAAGTAAATTGTCTGGACCAATATTCCATTGATTGGCTTCACCAGTAATTTGTATTGAATTGCATTTCTGATTTTCTCGCCCTGCTGGCCAAATGCAGTGCTCACATCTGATTAACTTGAATTTCATTGCTTTATCACAAGTGAGTTGTTGGATGTTTTCAGTGTAACTGCTGAAGAAATCAAACAAGGAAAGTTGTGTCAAATGTCACTACTAATGATGCCTGTAGGGATTTACGCTGTTCACGTGGCCTCTAACAAGCAACAGAGAACATTACAGTCTTAAAAGTTGATTGCTTATTTGATGCTTATTTTATTACAGTGTACGGTAAGCCAGTGATCCCCGGTGGAGGCCCACAGCATCCAGAGAACCCTTATCTGGAACATCGCTTCCCTGCCCCAGAATCTGAGGTGGACCACAATGCAGCCATCCAGGGTCCCAGCACATCTGAGGCCTCTCAACCAGAGACTGAGCGCATCCCTCGGCCTCTCAGCCCCACCAAGCTCCTACCTTTCATTTCCAACCCCTACCGGCACCAGAGCGACGGAGACTTGGAAGCTTTGAGAAAGAAGCTGTACAATGCCCCGAGACCACTGAAGAAGCGCAGCTCTATCACAGAACCCGAGGGTCCCGCCGGGCCCAACATTCAGAAACTCCTCTATCAAAAGACCACACTGGCAGCTATGGAAACCACGGTTACCACGCCATCCACTCCCACCTTTGCAGGTGAAGCAGAGAAGCCTGCAGAGACACCGGCGGGTGCTCCAGCGCCCTTGAGTGGTGCAGAGAACCAACTGTCTGAGGCGGGACAATACCTGGAAGGTGGGCATGTTCCATCTCCGTTCCCAGGCTCTAATATCACCGTGCCAGCCCCTGTTGAACAGACCAAATCCCCTTCAGCACCCACTAAGAGCGAAGACATCATCCCCCCTCCGCCCCCATCTCACCCAGCCCCGCGGCCGGACGATGCCCTGTTCCCACCACCGCCACCATCTGCTGGATTGGAGGACATGATGCCCAACCTGCCGCCGCCTCCTCCTCCAGAGGGCTTCCTGGAGGAGTTCCCCCCTTACCCACCACCCCCATACCCCAGTGGAGCGGAGCAGGACAGCTTGGGGGAGGACACCTTTAACATGAAGGCACCAGAGGTCACTGGCCAAGTCACTTTACCACCGGTATGAATCACACACACATCTCACTCTGCAAAAATGACGACCAATGACGTTTTTAAACACCTCCTTATACTTGAAAAGCTTTGCCACTACAGTAAGAACAACCTTTGCTTGTTTTGTGCTACATGGGTTGTTAAATCGCATCACATGTTTATTAGTTGCACAGGTTCGGGTCAGGAGTTACTTATTCCAGGCTCTAAACTTGTCATTATGTTTCAACGTTCTGCTGGTCAACAGTAATGACCTGGAGTGATGTTATATAATTAACTAATCCCCATCAAGTCCTGCTATTGTTTTGGTGGAAAATGGGCCTTCTACGACTTACACTAAGTGGCTTCCCACACCGCCCCCTTCTTCAGGTTTCTCTTATGTCTTAACTCCCCATTTATTCTGTTTCGAAAATAAACACCAGTTTATATTGTCCCATTAAGCTCCAAGTTATCCTCCTTAAGTAGGATTTGTGATGATGTTGCAGGTTTTGCCCCAAAAAGGCGAACCCATTAGAAATCAGTGTTGTGACCCAATTTTCCCTCCAGCCTCCCCTCCATTATAAAAGTAAATGTTTTTTTTGGTTTTTTTGCTTCTCTGGAGGAGAAATGTACTTAATCAGGTTGCATAATCATCAGTTTAGAGAAATGTTTCTCACAGCTTGTGCCGATCAGCTGGATTAGCAATGCATAAGTACAGGGAAAAACAAGTCCCTCCTCTTCTCTCAGTTCAGATGGAACACTAACTGAGCGGGAACGGGTATTTTCGTCTCAGCAGGCGCAAACGTCGCTTTGATTTCAATGGTCTACCATATGTCCGTGTAAGACAGTTGGCATGATACATTGTTATGAATCTATAGGGAAAGAGGACAAACCTGCGCAAGCCTGGCTCGGAACGTATCGATCACAGCATGAGAGTGAAGTTCAACCCCCTGGCTCTGCTGCTGGACTCGTCTCTGGAGGGGGAGTTTGACTTGGTCCAGAGAATCATCTATGAGGTAAGAATTACTCATCAAGATGCACTTGTTGTATAATTAGACTTTTTTTTTTTTCTCCAGCTTTTTTTCTGGCACAAATTGAATCCACAATTTCTGAAACACAGGTGGAGGATCCCAGTCTGCCCAACGATGAAGGCATCACTGCTCTGCACAACGCTGTTTGTGCCGGACACACTGAGATTGTCAAGTTTCTGGTTCAGTTTGGAGTTAACGTCAACGCTGCAGATAGTGACGGCTGGTAAGTGCTTCACTGTTACACTTCAACAAATCAAATCAGCACTATCTAATCCTTCTGCGGGAGCAAAAAATGTGTTGTTATTGCCCTTCGACTTCGATCACCAAAATCTTTCGCTCCGTGTTGCCTGCCATCCTCCATAGGACCCCCCTTCACTGTGCTGCTTCCTGCAACAATGTGCAAGTGTGCAAGTTCCTGGTGGAGTCGGGCGCAGCAGTCTTTGCCATGACTTACAGCGACATGCAGACAGCGGCTGATAAATGTGAAGAGATGGAGGAAGGCTACACCCAGTGCTCTCAGTTCCTCTACGGTCAGCGGAGTCAATTTCTGCTTTGCACGGCATACACCTTTTCGAAAATTGCATCGTGCTCAAACTTTTATTTTGATTCCGCCAACATCCAGGCGTGCAAGAGAAGATGGGCATCATGAACAGGGGCGTGGTCTACGGCCTGTGGGACTACACAGGTGAAAACCCAGATGAGCTGTCTTTCCGAGAGGGCGACTGCATGACCATCGTCCGCAGAGAGGATGAGGACGAGATAGAGTGGTGGTGGGCACGCATGGGCGACACCGAGGGCTACATTCCACGCAACCTGCTAGGGGTGAGTCCACAAAAACGCTCATGATAAACGTGTTGACGGATGAGTTTGACGCACAGATTGACACGTCTTGTTTTCTCTCAACAGCTCTACCCAAGAATAAAGCCAAGACAGAGAAGCCTCGCTTAGACACAAAGATCCCTGCACATTTCAGCTTGCCAGAACTCTCCAAAACACACACACACACACACACACACACATACACACACACACACCAACACACACATACAGGCTTTAATAGACTGGGGAAGAGAAAGAAACTGCTGAAAAGAAGATACACAGACAGACCAAACAATATGAAGGATCAGCTATGAACTCTCTCTGGCCCAACTGGCACTTTTCTGTAACTACAGAGGAATTCCCTCTTTATTTTTCCACACTGTGTACTTCTTCAGACACAACTCGTTTTTTCTGTTTGTTTTTTTGTTTTCTTTTGTAGTCAGATCTAAGTGTTTGAAACTATTTCTTAAAAGTGAGCGAAACTCAAATGTCATGGATGTAAATGGAACAAGCAGTATTTTTGTTGCGAGAAAATGATTTTTACACTTTTGAATAGTCTTTTCAAAACTTGCTGTCAGGGCTACCGGTTATTTCCTAACACACTCGGGATCTTGCATGATGATGAATCAATGGATGGTGATGGGGATGCTTTTGGAAATGCTCAATAACATGACAATCTTTTGGGGCTTGTTTCTCATCATCTATGCTGAGCGACTGTGCCTCTGTATATGTGCACTGGAGGTGCGTTTCCATCGTTACTACCATTGTTCTAGTTAAGCAAATAGGTGATTAAAGGATTGGTGGAAATATGTTGACGAACCTTTCAATTGATCTGTGATTGTTGAGTCTGTGGTCGATGAAACCCGGCCGGCCCGTCTGCCTTCCTGCAGCGGCACGCGGTTGAGCTGCCACAGATAATATGTATACTTGTATTTCTCTCTCAAAAGCTAGTGAAATGTTACTGTAGGAGTGACACTGTTGAAATCTTTACCTGTTGACGACCAAGATGACATTGTGCAGTATGAATTTTAATGTTTTTATCACAGTCATTCCAAGATAATACAGTAATGTACAATATGAAGGCAAGCCTAATACAAGAAACCTTGACTTTTTGTAGTAAGATCAGTAAAAGAAAACACCATATTCTCAAGACATTTCTCGTTCACACCATGTACACAAAGCAAAAATTAAATTAAAAAAAGCAGGAAAAACATCGGTTCCCAAAACTCAACTCATCACATATCTGTGTCAGTGCAGATGTATTTATTTTTGTTACGTTTTTTTTTTTTCTTTCTTTAGCCTTCCTCTCAAAACTATAACCGCAAATGTACTGTAGCATTGGAAACATTTATAATAAAAGACTTTATACTAACTTCTGACGTTGCCTTGTTATTCATCAATATGTGAGTTTTTCAGATTAGGAATAAACATAAATCCATGTAAGCATGAATTTGTGTGTGGAATATATTCCTTTTTGCATGATACTTACTGCCATCTGCTGGACAATAAAAAAACACTGCTTGTGAGTGTGCTTGGATCAGAATGGCACCATTATTATGAAATGCTATAAACAAAAAAGTGCACACAGTTTGAACCAGCTAACAAGATTTCTACTCGGCTCCCTGTGTGCAAAAATCTCCCCAAAATCAGGTGTGTGTGTGTGTGTGTTTAATCCTGAAGACAGACAGAAACGGGCCAATCAGGATTCACATCATCAGATGCAACAATTTACAGCTGAGGCTCATTAAACTTGATAAATGACAGCTTGTTGACTGTTTTTTCTTTTTTTCCCCAAAACAGTCTGGGGTATCTGCAAAAACATCAAAAGCTATTGACATGGTAATTTGTCAGGCAAGTATTTATTTGCTGCATCCTATTGAGAGAAGCTCAAACACAACGTCGACGATAAATCTGTGTGAGGTTTGTTTGGATTCTTGGCCGCAGTGACAAACTGATACAAAATGTGTGAAAGTACTGGAAGGAGACGTATTTTAACACCAGACTCAAGCTGATGTCAACAGGAACTACATTACATTGATCCACGATGTAAACCT
>CAESWR010000136.1:1519971-1530427 GCA_903171835.1 Mullus surmuletus | reverse complement strand
TAAATCAGCAGTTAGTCTACAACCCACTGGTCCTCCTACACCACCGGTGTTTCTCTATTCCACTCCTCCTCTACCATCCGTCCCTCTAGCTTCAATTCTAAAGCTCTTTTGCTTTCTCGGTTAATTTTGTAAATTGCTTCATAATGAGATATGGAAATTTACATTTACTAATTTATTTATTTATTTACTGCTTAATCTAGCACTTCTTTCCTATGCTGCTTTTAAAATGACTGCTTTTGACCACATATTTAAAAGTTCAGATAGACTACAGCAAGTTCTAGATTGATCTAAATGTTAGATTTACAATTACAATGTTAGCTAATGTAAGCCTGCATCCATGACTTTGACCAAAATGATGACTAAACATAACGAATATTAACCTGCGTAAACATCAGATAAATCAGAAATGGTGATTATTGTACAATCAAGGGAGCTGCCATGACCAATTTCTCAACCAGCTGACGTTTGTCATCTTTACAAGGTGGTCAAACCACTTTTGTTATTGTATTAATCGAGAGACATATTCAGCAAAAGACATCGCAAACTGCAAATTTAAAGAATTTCTTATTTGACAAATGACAAGGAGATATATATATAATAAAAAAAGAAGAATCCTTGGCAAAACCCAGCCTGAGTAGATCGTTGGAATGACACTAAGGATTCTATCAGTATTTCATGATGTTTTAGAGGATGTCACAGATTATTTTTCAGCGCTTAATGAAGTCATGAAAAAAAACAACCAGCCGAAGAAATCTTATCAACAATATGCAGATTTTAATATCTGATCACAGTTGTACTGTTTACATGTGAGACAGTCACGCAACAAGTGACGGTGCTACTCCCATGCTTGTTTTTATTCAAAGCTTTGACGGCCCGTCATGCGTACATTTGTATGTGACAATATCACGTCACAGTCCACTGCATAAAGGTTAAGCCCATGCGTGCATGCAGGCGTGTGTGTCCCTGAACACTGTGTACTGTGCCGCTCAGTCGAGGTACCTGCGTGTGTTTGCTCAGCAAACGATGATCATC
This sequence comes from Mullus surmuletus, assembly GCA_903171835.1. NCBI lineage: Eukaryota > Metazoa > Chordata > Actinopteri > Syngnathiformes > Mullidae > Mullus > Mullus surmuletus. The sequence goes on along the minus strand of CAESWR010000136.1, from coordinate 1,529,395 downwards.
TGGGCTCTTTGCGCCGCCTCTCTTGCTCTTTTTCTTTGCCTGTAGAATCAATCAAAGTCCGGCTTTTCTCTCTCCCGTCTTGTAAGCCGAGGCCAGGACGTGCTCTGGGTTGCTATTTCGTCATCATACATTGTTAATGTATCTCCCCCTGCTGCGTCATTTACTCAAAAAAGTGTGTTTTGCTTGTATCCTGCACATGCACAGAGGTGTGTCGTAATACTTTGATTACGCAAACACTTGGGCATTGTCGCCTACGATTCATTGTCGCCTTCCAAAAGGAGCGCGCCCTCACGTAGGAAAAGTCATTGTTTGGAAAATCCCTTACAGTGTTCAGGTAATACTCTTCTTCCTCCTGCTGAGAATGAGGGAGATAAAGCGGATCACCCAGGAGCAGGGCTGGCTGTGAAGTGAGCCGAGTGGATTGTGATTGTGAGCGTCTGATAGGAATCTTAATGACAGCTCACTTGATAAGAAAGTGGTCCGCGGGGGTTGATTGGCTCGGGACGCAGGAAGTCTGACACACTCCTGCTCATCCGTGTTGAGCCACCGCAAAGAGGCTCCATTGTTCCCATCTGCTCCGTGTTAGATAATAAATCTCCAACTTTTTGCGCCCATCAGTACATTTGCGCAAATATTATGGCCACAACATGCCCAGGGGGTCCGCGTGTCGCGCGTGTGTTGACAGAGTCGGTGTGTTTGCTCAGGCTAAGTGGAGTTCTGACAAATGGTCGGGTTCGAGCTTGCGTAACTCTCCCCGACAAAGCAGGAGGGGCGACGACACGACATGAAAAGTGCCTTCGCCGCGCACACTCCGTCTGCGTTCAGTGTTTGTGTGAATGAACCTCGTTAGTATCTTGTCCTGTCAAACAGATCCACCCCGATGTAGCCTGGAAAGTTAGAACGGGGAGGAGGGGGAGCAGGGGGGCACGTACACGAAGAAAACAGCCCCTAACTGTAGAAATTTACATGAAGTTTGAAGTGGAGGCTCTGAAATCTGATGTTGTGTTTGGCCTCTTTTCATTATCTTCTCCCTCCCCAGTAGAGCTTTGTAGGATAAGCGTAATCCCTTTGCTTTTATTGTCAGCGGCGGAGTTGTACTTTCATTTCTGGTTAGTGCTATATATAACGACATATTTATAGAACAGAGGAGAGCGCAAAATCCATATACTGTAAGTGATGTTGCTTCGACTGCGGTGTGTTTGTTGCTTTTTTAATATACAGACTGGAATATTGCAGGTAAGAGATCTTGTCACTGCGTTTATTACCTCAGTAAACACGTTCTCAATGCGCTTATGGGTTTCAAGTGCATTTTGTCAATGATTAACTGTTAACAGTTGAAGAATAAACCTCTACCGAGGGTCAATGTCAATGCTTTCAGTAAAGGAATGACAGCACACGTGTAATAAATTGGTCATTAATCGCTTAAGTGCTTGATAATCTCATGTTTTCCCAGTTTGTTGCATTTTTCCTCAACCCGAACCAAACATGAACGGCTTTCAGTGCAGCCAGAGAAACTGAAAGGAAGATGAAATACAAAAAAGAATCTCATGTTTTGAAGCGAGTCCGCCAGAATCCAAAAAGCAAAGCCGTTCTATTACTTTGCGCCGACATTCAGAAATCAATCACACACCGGAGAAATCCATCACGGGAGATGAATACATTCCCATCTCAACCTTTTCTATTCTATAGTCAGGCTTGATTGAAATAGCACTCGCTCTTTCGTTTAATATCCCACCCTGATAGCAACACATTTACACACTGTTCGGTGTTCTCATGCACATTCAAGGACATGCGGCAATTTTCGCTCATGCCTTTAGAAAGATGCTTTCTCGTCCAAACCAAAATCCCGAAAGATAAACACATTTTGAGTTGTCCAGCAGCACTGCAAAGATTTCACATATTATTTATCCTCTCCTAGTGATGTATCGTCTCTAAAAGGGCGGACATCCCCCCCTGAAGTGTCTGGGCCGCTGATTCAGCCACTAATGCGCATATGTGATGTATCAGTGTCAGTGATGTGTTTTTGAAGGACGCTGGAAGCTGTTTTGCATAAATAGATGGAGCGGGAGCTGTGTCAGGGGGCTACAAAAGGCCATCTTATTAGCAGCCTCTCCTCTCCTCTCCTCTCAGGTCTCCAGGGCTGCAGGCGTTTCCAGTCCTCTGCAGTCAACTACAGCACCATGTTGCTGGAGGCTGACAGCGAGCGTCTCTATGTCGGGGCCCGGGGGGCCGCCTTCGCTCTCAACGCGTCTGACATCTCAGCCAGCGCCGCTCTCACTGTGAGTTTGTTTGTTTGTGTGCCGCTGCGCGTTGTGTTGCTTCGGCTGCCACGTCTTTTAAAGTCTGCCACTGCTTCATTTGCATTCCACAGCGCGGGATCTTTGCAGGCAACGATATTGGAAAATCTTCCCCTGTCACCCCCTGTGTGTTTCTGTGCAGTCACATTATTTTTAACACAATAACTCACGAGAGCGGCGTGCTGCATAAACTTACATATTTATGAGGAAAAAAATAATGGAATTACTGGAATAGATGCTAAATTTGTCATCCAAGAACTGAAAGCAGGTTATTGCAGGACATATAAATTGTGCAGTAATGCGACTTCATAACATTTTGGCTCTGCATCGATCTTGAGTATTGTAATCTATGAATTATTTAAGTAAATGTATGGTTATTTTATGCTATTTTAAACATTTAATTGTATCTAAATATGAATCATTATTGTAATATAATGATAAGCAATGTATAAGTGCGTCACTAATAACATAATTTCTTTGTTGATGGCAGTGATTAAGCCTCGACTTCTTATCAGTATTAGATTTCGGCAGGAATTTCTGTTAAATTTAGTTCACAAAAGCCTGCAATTTGTTTGAGTTTGAATATCAGCTAATCAGTCTCATCAGACACCTCAAAAAAGAGACAGGAAAATGTTCTCTCTCATTCTTGTCCTCAGAATATTTTGTATGTCGACATAACTGACAAAACTGCCCCGCCCATAAAAGCTGACATGCTGCAGAGTTTCCGTGGTGACAACCCGACATTAAGCCACGCCACAGTAATTACGATAATGCAAACATGTCCGTCTTAAGGTACGATTGCTGGAGTGCATCGAGTGTGTATTTCTCTCACACACTCCTCCGTAGCTGCGCTGTGGAGCGTTCACTCTACTTAGAAGTTCAAAGTAGAACTATCATTTACATTTGCTTTAACGACCAAGGAGTCGGAAATCTGCACAAGAGCCTAAAATCTACCTCTGCATCGCTAACAAAACTGGCATCCTCTTCACCTGGGAGAGTCTTCATGTATCTGCTGTTGCATCTGGTATTCTGCTTTGAAAATTGTGATGGAACCCTTTAACCGTGTGTGCGCTCTCTTTGTCTTGCTGCTCATCAGCTGGAGTGGGAGGCCTCCCCCGAGCAAAAGCGTCAGTGTCTGCTCAAGGGAAAAGACAATAAGGTAGACATTTAGCTTTTTGTTCCTGCGTTCACCGTTTTGCGTTACGTTCCCTCCTATGTTTTGACGTTTTCTTTCCCACGCTGCAATATTTTTTTCCTTCTCCTTCCAGACGGAGTGCTTCAATCACATCCGCTTCCTCCAGAGGTTCAACTCCACTCATCTCTACATGTGTGGGACTCACGCCTTCAGACCTCTGTGCGCATACATTGTATGTTCACACACTTTTTTTTTTCCTCAATTCTCAGATTATATATTGAATTTCTTGCCAGTGCGGTGTGAGTACATCGCCTAGCTTGCTGTGTGTCCTGAATACATTTGCCATTCTGTATTATGTTCAACTTTCTGAATCTCTTTCTTCTACCTGGGTTTTTTTTTTTTTTTTAGCGAGTCCACGTGTTGTTTTCAAGATGAGATAAAACGTCTTGAGGTTTTTGGGTTTGTTTGCATCTATTTAAAGGATGAGGAGAGGTTTGTGCTGTCATCTCTACCCGAAGAAGGCAGAGACAAATGTCCTTATGGCCCAACAACGGGCTACACCGGCCTCATCATAGGTGAGACCCCTTTTCCTTAGTCCTATAATCCAGGAAATTCTGTTACATAAAAGGCCCTAATGGACCGACGATGCGGTTTCCATACAGACCAGCAGATGTACACAGCATCCCAATATGAGTTTAGGAGCTTCCCAGACATCCGCCGCAACTCTCCATCCCCTACTTTGAAGACAGAGGACGCTCCCACGCGCTGGCTGAACGGTGAGTTAATCTCCCCGGATGAAAAATTAAGCATCTTTGGGTGTCACGGTGGTCCAAACCCAGAATCCCAAGCATGTCTGCCGAGAGAGCCTCAACGACACCTGATTCTCTTAAGCCTTCAAACTCCCATTTCCGCCTGCAGGTAGGCAGAAGTGTGTCACCAGTCTGGTTCTAAGTGATATGACTCAAAAAGCCGTTAAAGCGCTTGGAATAGCTTGATGTTTTGAAGATAACTGAGGCATGTAAACAAATATCTTGTCCTTTCAGTTTTTCGCTCCAAGCATCTGTGCAGAGTCGCCTTAATAGCTTTGGGATTACTTCATGTTTCCGCTCATTACAGCTGAGCACGGTGGAGGCGGGTTATCAGCTGCCACATCTTTCCTCTTATCTTTTCTAAAAAGTTTTATTATGTTCATCGCAACACCGCTCTTCATCTCGAGGTGTCAAATGTTCATGCCGGCAAATAAGCCTAATCGGACTTTATGCACGTAATTGCTGTTAATTGCTGTTAATTTTACAATACACGACACGGCGTACTTCATACTCCCTTTTGCCGTACCACACAAAGTCAATTTTCTTTTACTAAAGGGGTTCACTAATTTGGAATTCAAGATTTCATTTAGCAGAAGGATCTACCAGACTGAAGTCCTATAGCTTCCTTTTATACATAATCGTTTCACTTACACTACTGATATTTGTGTTATAATAAGGCATTTGTGTTTATGCACTTTCTCTATTCTTGTTTTCATTCATGTCTATGTAACTATCTCTGCATTATTGTGAGAATAAATAAACAAATAATTGTTAATTGCATCACTTCAGGTTGAAGAAGAAAAAAAAAGATATAATTTATTCACTTATTCAAAAAGAAACAGCAGGGGTCATCTCTTTCTCCCCACACACAGAGGCGGACTTTGTGGGCTCGGCGCTGGTGAGGGAGAGCGCGGGCAGCGGCACGGGCGACGACGACAAGATCTACTACTTCTTCACCGAGCGGAGCCAGGAGCAGACCACCACCTACAGCCACAGCAGGGTGGCCAGAGTGGCGCGCGTCTGCAAGGTGAGAGCCGCCGGGTTGCAAGCGGCGTCGAAATCTTGCATCAGGATGAGTGAAGCCTTGACAAGTGATAGAAGAGGAGACCTTAATAGATGAGCGCTGGATGGGGAATGCATTCGTAACAAGGCCCGGGGGGTGATTAGAGAAGCAGATTGTGCAGCTGATGGATTGCTGGAGGAGTCTAGAGCGGCGATGGATGAGTGCAGGGGGAAGACGGACTCTTTAGAATCCGCCGCCGCCGCATCCAGCGCGACTGATTTGCTTTTTCCTTCCACCCAACGAAGGGGTTAACAGCATTAAGAGCCATTTGGATTATTTGCCACAGTGTAATAACCTTGTTGTTCTCTCCCGTGGCGGTTTAAATTGAAGTCTGCCCACAGTGTCTCGCCTTGAAAGCCTGGCAGGCGCATTTGTTTCTTTTTTTTTTTCTCACCTCTATACAAATGCTAAAGCGCTGGAATCAAAAGTCGTGATGAATTTCACCCCCGTCAAGTTTTTTTTCATCGTGGGCTGTGTCAGAAATGTTCCACCGGCTCGATAATAGGTGTTTAAATCAGTTTTGCCGGCTGCAGCAACCTGTCCATTACAGAGTCTGGCTCTCGGGACGCCGTAACCTTTTTGAGCGCATCGCTATCGCCTTCCTCCGCCATCTGTTGCGCTCCTTAGGAGGCCCGCTTCCCCCCGTGTGCCACCTTGAGCCAAGTGTTCAGTCTGTTTTTCTTTAATCTGGGCCCTTACCTCATCTGACTCCCTGCCCCTTCTCCCTGTTTGTCTTTCCCGACCACTTCTCTTCCCTCAGGGGGACCGCGGAGGCCGCTTGACTCTCCAGAAGCGGTGGACGTCCTTCCTCAAGGCCAGGCTGACGTGCTCTTTGCCCGAGTACGACTTCCACTTTAACATGCTGCGCAGCGTGTTCGTCTTGCCTGGCCACACACCGCAGGACACACTCTTCTACGGCATTTTCGGCCTGGAATGGTGAGTGTGGGAGTGGTTCATTTATTTATTTCTTTATTTGTCTTTGGTCGAGATCTGCAGCAGAGAAGGGCTTTGAGGATGCAAATCTAAACGAGCCGGACGAAGATGAAAGGCGGCGATCGATACGTTTAGACAGTTGCAGAAGACAAGTGGGGACGAAGATGAGAGTGAAGGGCAAGACAAAGAGAAAAAGTTTGGGAAGAAGAACTAAGTTGGGAATACTAATTAAAAAGACTAAATGGACCTCATAGAATTTGAAAGGTGTCGTGATTTACAAGTTAGTATGGGTTTGTAAAAACCAGAAAACATGTCTTTGAAGTTTCTGTTCTGCAGAAAATTTGTGGATTTTAACTTGAATTTGCGTCCTTATCGGCCTGGTTGTTCCTCCTTGGTTCCTCCACACTTGATTTTACATGCTCCTCACTTTTGCATTCAGCCCTGAGCAATTACGATCTTGTTGCTAATCAAAGCATCACCAACATGTGTCTATGTAATGAATTTACATACTGGGGCCACGTGCACACCAGTGATGAGCAGAACACACTGTATTGCAATACACCAACTCTCGACTTTTTCGGCAGTATTAGGTTAGTGCAACATCACTCATTGGGAGTAGCCACGGTAACCACAGGCTAACACTCCGGGAGTCGGCAAAATCGATAGCATAGCAGCATAAAACATGGAGAAAAAACTTGCTGCTTCCAAAGCTTGAGGTCGTCCTGCAGGCTGTCAATACTCATCTATCCTTGAGCTTCAGTTGTGACGTGAATTGCAATTTCTTTTCCCTTCATTTAACCAAGCTGCACACGCGGTTAGTACACATGTCTTCCACCAAAAGCACAAAGTCCTTAAAGCTTGAAAGAAAATGTTAAATGGATTTCCTCTCCATACAAATGATTTTCCCTGACAATCGGAATCGACCAGAGTTAATCCACTCTCCTGGTTCTACTGTTTTGTTAGCGCACTCCCTCTAAAAGGTCAAGTTAGACAGTTTTTTTTTCGCACCGTTCATTCACTTGGGAAGGATGTATGGACTGAAAACCCGAGCGCTTTGCCAAACTAAAATGTTGCGTATTACGAAAGGTCAAACAAATAGTGAAATTCCTCCACACTTTTGTTGTCTTGACTCCAACTGCTGCCGCACACTTCCACCTCCTCTTCACAGGACCAAATCAGTGTGCTACTGTCTATGTTGGTGTTCCTCTCTTCCTCTCCCCTTCTGAGCTCTCTCTTCCCATTTGTCTCGTTCCCGTCTCTCCAACTAGGTGAGCCTCTGATCTACTGTACTTCTACTGCTGTCACCATGGCAACACCGGGGTTTACTGCTGTTGTTCAAAGCTGTTGTTCAAAGCCTGGGCTCTGGTCTTTCTCACCGTACGCGTTTTGTTGTCTTTAGGAGGAACGTCAAGGCGTCTGCGGTGTGTCGGTTCTCTCTGTCTGAGGTCCAAGAGGCTTTCCAAGGACCATACATGGAGAACCAGGACTCGGGCTCTAAGTGGAAGGAATACACTGGAAAGATCCCCGACCCTCGACCTGGAACGGTAAACACATGTGAAACAGAAAGGATTAGCACACAAAACTTGATAAACAGGAGTGGAGATGAGAGTGAGTCAGAGTCAAGATGCGTAAACCGAGCGGGACTCGAGTAAAAGATGGAAGGTAAACGATAAGAAGGGTGACTGGCAGCCTCACGGTTGCGGCTCAAAACACAGCCGGCTTATGTCACCGAAACCCATTTCCATGGCGATTAACTCCGGGCCTGTGGCTTTGGCGACAATGGCTTAGCGCGACAGCCACGGCCGCGCCACGGTTCCGCGAGAGCAGACGTTATCCACTGCGGTGTCACTTCGAGACTTTGTAGGACTTAATTTCAACTTTGCTACTAAATGGGAAAATGAGGAACGAACGGTCAAGGGCTTTAACTTGGGGAGTGTGAAAGCCTCTTAGCGGGGGCCGGCTGAAGTCATTTCAAAAGGACAAAGAATGCGGGAAAGATGCTCCCTCCGTCAGGTGCCGAGAGAGCCGAGTGCCGCGAGTCAGCAGAAGCCGACTGCTGAACTCACATGGCCTGATTGTTGTCCAACCAAAGCGTTTTTACCCTCAATCCTCTAATTTGCTCTGCACAATAAACCTCTAAACCGTCTGTCATGCTCTCACCCTTCTCACCGTCCAACTCTATTTACCTCGTTACCCCGAAACGCCCTCTCATCTCTTTCCTTCTGGCCCCCCCCCCCCCTCCTGCAGTGCATAACCGACTCCTTGAGGAGGAGAGGCATCAACGTATCCACCTCCTTGCCGGATGAGGTGCTGGATTTCGTCAGGCGGCACCCGCTGATGTCCCAGCAGGTCCAGCCCACGGACCGACGCCCCCTGTTGTTCAGGAGGACGACGGACTACACGCACATGGCCGTGAACAGGATCCAAGGCTTAGACGGGCAAACATACCACGTGCTGTACATGGGAACGGGTGTGTATGAACACTCAGCAGTTGCTGTCTGTGACATAATAGTTAAGATACAAACGTAAAATTGATCCATCTAAATTTTCTCTCTCTGATTTTCTACTTTTTTGCCCTCTATTTATGAAGTCTCAGTAAGCAGTTTTATGTAATCATGTGATTCATTCAAGTTAATTTAACTCCTCAAAAAAACTTCGGAAATGTTATTCAATCAATCATTTCTCCCCTTTAATAATACCAATTGATGTTGTATTTTGTACCATTGGAAAGCCTGATTAGTCACCTTTACCACGAGGTACAACCTGTAAGAAACACAGCTAAACGTGAGCGTAAATGGGCCAAAATCCCCAGTGACACACCTGTGACTGGCACACACATGGCAGCACTTGAAACTCAAAACAAGAGTAAAAGGAGAATATTGCAGGGGATTTAGGCACAATTTTGGGGGGCGTTACACACACGTTTAGCTGTGTTGCACATTCCATGAATGCACGATCCTTACAAGTTGTACCTCTTTGTAAAAGTGACTAATCAGGCTTTCCAACGACATAAAATACAACACCAATTGGTATTATTAAAAGGGAGAAATGATGGACTGAGATAACGTTTCCAACCTTTTTTTGAGGAGTTTCCATGTGTATTGTAGCCGGCAGGGCTGTTGAATTGAACTACTCAACATTTGGTGTTTGCAAGTTGAGTTCCATTTCAGGAAAAATCAATCCAAAA
>CAESWR010000136.1:1448998-1459407 GCA_903171835.1 Mullus surmuletus | reverse complement strand
ATCTCTGGGGGGAGGGGGTGGGGGCACTCACTGCTTACTGTCAACAGGGAGAACTCCCCAAGGTGCATTCTATCTCTCTGCCAGCAGAGATGTACTCCAATAAATCCTGCTAAGGTGTCTCCCCAGGCCCTTTTTACTCCACAACAAAGCCAGCACAAAGACTACTTCTTCTTCTTCTCCTTCTTCTTCTTCTTCTTCTTCTGTGGGAGCAAAAGCAGTGATGCATTCAAATCAGGGTATTGAAAATGATGTGAAAAAGAAAAAAGAAGTTTCCACATGCACAGTGATCCGGTCAGAGCGCAGTCACGGCTTTTGAGGTTGCACATGGAGTTTGGTCGCCCGGCTGCAGCATGTGTGCAGAGATGGCATCATCACAACGGTCCCATTTAGAGCCGTTCTTCTTTTCCCTTGTTCGTTCGGAGGTCTTCCCTCAGCGGGGGCTTACGTTAGAGGAATGTAATAGCATAATGCAGTAAACAAAGGTCGTTACCAGGATGGAAGTGGTTTTGGCTACCAAGGGAAACATGATATTGTTTTGCACAACTTCTGTTTTTTTTTTCCTGAGAAGCAAGGACCCCCCTCCCCCTCCCAAGAAAAGATAAAACAAACATCAAAAAATTGTCTCACTCCCATGAGAAGTCATAAACGAGTCCTGAAACTGGCTTTGACGATGCAAACCAGTGGACGGTCACGCAATCTGGAGGAGATGGAATCATATAAGACAGAATATCTCAGCAAAAAGTCCCTGAGAGGCCTCTCTGATGTGACCAGTCACTATTTATTACCAAACAATCCAAACGCCTGAAGTGGCCAAAGTGCTTTGATAAAGAAAAACACATAAATCATCAGGCTTCTATGCTGTCATACGCAGATAGGAAACCAAACAATCAAAGGGTATGTTTTATTTGAAAGCTGCTCGGTCTTATTTTTCCACATCACCGACTCAGTTTTGCCAACGCAATATAAACATTCATAGAATTTAGTGGCTTTAGGAGACATAATGTAGCACAGTGAGAGGTATCGCCATGACACGGGCTGAATCTCCTCTTCTTTGTCTTGTCTTGTCTTTTTTTTTTTTTTCTTGCTGCTCCTTTCTCAAACTATTTTTATAACAGCAAAAAGCACCTCAGCGGTCGGTATCAGGAAACTAAAAATGGAGCATATTCTTTCAGTTCGGGCCGGGACGTCACTCTGCAGATTCGGGCCGGTGTGTGAACTGTGGGCAGGACTTATTCAAAGTTTCCATTTCTCAGTCCCATTAGTGCTCTTTATTTAGCTCTCGTCGGCCCGAAGCCAAATAACACTTTTAAAGTCTTCCGAGTCTCCCCCAAGACTATAATCTTCACCGACTGCTAAACAGATAGTGAGACTGGCATGCTTGCACGTCTTTGTTATTTCAGATTTCAGGAGAGGGCTGGTTGAGAACGCACAGGGTTGATGCGTCGCAGATGCAGTAGCTTCCACGCTGAGGTCTCCGCTCAGCAGGAGAATAAACCAGTCGGGAGCATGTTTATGTTGGAGGCGGTGGGTTTTTTCAGTATTTGCAGGGCTGTGGGTAACACTGAGCGTGGCGGGTCTCAATGAAAGAAAGTGGATTAAGAACTTTAATTTTACAGAGTATATATCAAGGAATAATAGTTTAATGGAAATCTATATAACGGAGGTTGTATATTTTTTTATATATAGCACCTGAAGATATTTTGTTGTAGTACTGGTATCAGTGTGGGTTTAATATTCAAAAGTAAAAAGACTTCTATCTGTATCTAAATATATATATATCTAAAAAGATATATATGTGTGTAATATCACTTACCAATATTTCAAATGATGGATCAGTTATAAATGGAGGAGGAAGCACAGACAGAGTGCACCGAATACTGTAATGCATGAATCTGTTTACATTATATAATCCATGTGACACACTTTCTAATGACCAAACCTTGCAGCTCATCACTAGTTGGGAGCTTTTTTTTGTTATTTGGGGCTCAGTTTCGACCTGCTGTCTCTCCATTTTCGACCGATCCTTCATTTGATCGCCAGCGTCATGATATCATCACCACGATTCACGTCACATTGTCACTGTTGGGTTTTTGTGCACGCTGTTCGTTTGTACTTGCATGAGATGGGTCACATTTTGGTGACGCCTTCATTGAGCTGATGCAGACCCACAAAGTGTTATATTTCCTCTACTTGGAAATTCAGCTGAACCCCTCCTCAGAAATATTGATCAGTGTAAATGATCGGCCTATATTTTGCATGGTGTTGACCACATTCACTGTGGTTCGAGAGAGATCTTTTCTTGTAGAATATGACAAATCTACAGTGAAGTGACTTTGAATGGAACCAGTTGGGTTTTTCCAACCATAATGATTAACCAGACCTAGACTGTTACCTTCCCTCACCATAAATACAGCACAGGTACATATACTTAAAATTTGAAAAAAGCACAGGTGTTGCAAACTAACTCCCCTCACCGAAAGCGTCCTGTGTGCACCCTTGACTTCCTCTTTTCTCCACATCTCTTCATTGTTGCATAAACATTCTTTGTAAATATGTAAAACACATAATAGTATAACAGAGTGACATTGTCTTTTATTTGGACAAAGTATCTATTTCAAATGTAGCCACTGTGACTAGACCAAAGCAACGTAACACATTTTCTTTCTTTTTTTTTTTGTCATTGTTCTCATCCTCACATGTCTGTTTTTGTTTTTTACGTTTGCTTACATCGTCTCATCATTACTTCTAAAGTATGTAGTTGTCCATGTATATTTTTATGTTTACATTTCTTGTACAAATGACTGTGTTTTTAATTAAAGAACAAGCTGTCACACCTTAAAAAGACCTTTTGCTTCTTCTTTTTAACTGCAAACACGTCAAGGCTGAGTGCTGTGTTGAACATTTTTGGCCGTAAGTCAATTGAATTAGTAATGACTCAAAAGCACAAAAACGCAGTTTCATCTCCAAATTTAATTGCATGTCAAGATTTCACCTTGAACTTTTCTAGCACATATCAAAATCAAGTGTGCAACATTTTTATCTGTTTTTCCCAGTAGCTGTCTGCTGAAATAAGGCACAAGGCATAAATACTCCTCAGTTTAGCTTGCTATCCGTATCTCCTGTAACCCGGCTTTGATTTTAGACTCTTGCCGTTGGCCTCCGCGTCCTGCATTTCTCATTGACATGTTTTTCCAGCTCCTCCACATGTCTGCATAAGCTCAGTCCGCAGCGTGGTGTAATTAAGCCCCTAAAGTGGCAGATTGCTCCAGAGTGTGAGCACTTCTGCCAGAAAAATGCAGCAAAAGAAAAAATACATAAAAAAATCAAAATACAGAGCAGCAATTTGTAATAATCTCCCCCAGACATCCACTAAAACCAAACTATCAGTTTTGACATAATACAGGGCTTTAATCTGGGTATAAATCTATAAATCTCGTAACACAGGCTTGGGTAATCTCCCTCTGGCGGGGGCTGGTAGACTGAGATGCTTCAACTGAAAAGTGCAGACCACTGGCTCCTCCGGCTCGAGGTTGCAGCGGGGTCGCCACGCATAAAACCGGGGGTACCGTTTCAACAAAGTCGACAAACAAGCTATCATTAAAGACATAAAAATAACTCTTGTCCGCTGCCGTGTGTGCATAAAAACCTGTTTAAAAAAGTATTTGCATGGGATGTCCTCTCGCTATCGTTTTATGGTAGAAAAAGTGAATCATAGCTGTCGAAATGCTGATAAATAACACGCTGGAGAGATGCTCCATCTTCCTTTCTGGCATTTTTCCTGGGACATTTGGTCATAACCTGCGCAGACAAAGGTTACTGAATGTTCCTCCCCGCTATGACCAGAACTCTACCTGCCTCGTGGAGAGTTTTTCTTTTCTTTTGCTCCCACGGGACGCGCAGACGTTGCCGCTCGTCATGCCCGGGAGGCGTGTTAGTCGGCGGGTCTCCTCGGGCTTATGGGCGTGGTCAGGACTTTAGGGACCTTGACCACAAACACCATCGGGTCTTTGGCCTTGTTGCTGAATGCGCGGCGGATGGCGTCCACGGCGTGCTGGTGAGTCACACCCTGCAGACTCTCGCCATCTACCGACAGCAGCTCGTAACCCGCCTGGAAACACAGAAACATGCATGCGTCAACACAATTATTACTATCCTTTTTCTTTAAACTATTCCCTCCTCCCCCTATATTATTATATTTTTTTTTATATTTTTATATTTTCATTTTATGCTTAGAGGTCGGAAAAGTTCCTGAATACCAGTTCCCGGGCGTCAGGGGCTGCTTCTTTTTCTTTTATTTAATTATTTAATCCTTATTTACGTTTGCATTGCACAGTTGTTGGAGTTGTTGCAATTCTTATTTCACTGCTGTTGTACACGTACAATTATGCACATGACGAATAAACCTCTTGAATCTCGAACCTAGGAAAGAGTATCATCCGAGAAATGAAATAAGGACGCCTTTGTGTCTCTAAACGGGACTCTGGTTTATGCGAGAGAGACTTTTCCTCTGACTTGAATATATTTACACTAAAAGCCGTCACTAGTGCACATCTAAAGCTTCCCCCTCAGCACAAGTATTTGGAAAAGAGAACATACATTGAGACAACCACACACACTCTCACACACACACACAGACACACACACGGTTGGGCTCGTTTGCTCGCTGTTTCCTGCAGGATGCAAACAGTGTGGAAAATCTTGGGAGCCCCCGAGGAGAGGTACTTCCCCTGATGTCAGAGGCGTTTTTTGCGAGGATGCACCTGCCCAATGTGCTCAACCTCAGTGGAGGTTGGCGACACACACGCACAAGGCCGACGGCCATTGTTGTATCTCCAGCAATCACATCATGTTCCCTTTCCCTTTTTAAACACAAAAAGGCCGATTTCCCCTCCATTCTGTGGCAGCACAACGTCTGTCAAGGAAGGGAAACTTAGGCTGTGCGTGTCCCGACAACTGCTCTAGCTCATCACACCAGTGTGTAATTCATCCTATAGGCTGTCGTGACAACTGCATCAAAAGATTTGGGTCCATTTAACCAAAGAGGAGATTAAAAAGTGGCTTTTTTTCATTTTTGAAAAGTAATTTATTTGAATTAAATAGATCACAACATAATCTGTCCCCATCCTCTTTATGGAGTGCATTTGCGAGGTTTCCTCCTTTCCAGCCAATGGATGTCGTGATCCAAAAATAACATGACCTGCAAACTCACCACAGCTCGCACGAAAGGGTGACTGGATTGTTTGTGATGCGTTTTAGCAACCCATAACAAATGAACTAACTAGATTGCTTGCGGAGAGGAGCGTCATTTTGAAGCAGGTCGCTTTGTTTTAGTTTCCAAAAACTGACAGGTGCATTCAGTGAGCAAACACATGGCCGCCCGACCTGAGTCATGAATGTGCTCAAGGTTTCATTCTTAAAGGGAGTTTTTTCCTTGCGCCTGTTTTTGTGCAGTGCTTGCTTGCTCTTGGTGAGAGATGTTGGGCCCATGTAACATAAGTGCCTCTGTTGTTTGTGTTATTGCACGTATGTTTATATGTACTGTACATCCATGTAAAGCACTTTGTAACCATGTTTTGATAAGTGCTCTATAAATGTTATTATGTGCCTGCGATGTCGAGCAAGGTTGGCGAACACTGCAGCACATATTACTATTCTCCTCTGAAGGTCAGTGATGGCGCCAACATGCCGAGCTTTGCATGGGCTTTGTTGCATCGAGGCAGGTCCTATAATGAAGGAAAAAGATGCAAAAAATGCAGCCTTTTTTTTCTCTTTCATTGATGTGATTTTTGGCAATTAATGCAGCCCCAACTGCAGGGTGCACCCAGGTATGGCATGAATCGCGCCATGACTGCTATTGCTTTTGGTGTACTTTGACGTAGAAATGTGATTTGACCTCTGACCTTTTGTGGCGACCCTAACCTTTCCACCTGCAAAAATGACATGTCAATAGCCCATAACAATGGGAGAGTCATGATTGCCTTGGCACTCTTTTGTATCAATCAATAGTAGCCAATCAATAATAGATCTATATTGCACATGATCTTTCAGGAAATACAAACATTTGGATGTCAAAATCTTATGCCAATCTACCAAATTTATGGCAATCCTTCCTTTTACAGTACTTGTGAAATGGTTCAGTTGGGACCAGTGAATCAGAACTCACACTGCTGCCATAAGGGAAAAAGACAAACCATAAATATAACGCTGTGTGGTTTCAACCGGCAGCCGCTTAAAACGGGCAAAAGACACCAATCGAGGCTGATGAAGGCAGGTGGCAGGAAAAGAGTGCGCTCACCAACACTACTTACATGTGCACAAAAGCAACATTCTTCCCTGATTGTCTCTTATCATGTGGGTCTAAGGACACAGGATGCATGTTAACACTGAGCTCACTTCCCTCTGCAGGCCCGGGTGTGTGTATGTGTGTGTGTGTTTGGGGGGCCAGGGAGGGGGGGGGGGCTGATAGCGCCGAGCCAGGGAACCGATAGGGCCGAGCCGACATGCCGTGTTTGCAAGGTGTGAGGCAGAGAAAACAGATAGCTGGACGGCGCTATGCAGCCACATATTTGCGTCTGAGGCGAGCCAGCAGCTTCTTTGTGGCCTGAATCACTTTTTGCCCCTTTGTTAGTTTCTCAATTGTGCAGACGACATCCTGCTACATCTTCCCTCTTCTTATGACACCTCTTCTATCTGCATTGTGGCTTCGCTCTCATTTATCTTCTTTTTGGATTTGAAAACCTAAGCAGATACTGAATACCCCTGATGTGTGACCTATTTTCATGGAAATTGCTCGCACACCGAGCCGAGACAAACGCAAATTTGTATGTGCCGCAGCAGATACAGCGCGTGTTGTGTTGCAGACAAACTCATCACATTATGGACTATAGTAAGGTATTTGTTGTTTGACCGCTCCATCTTTGACTCTTGGAGCTTACAGAATTAACCTGTGGTTAACTGTAGTGAACGAGTGGCGAGTATCGGGTGTGTTTGAACGAGCCAGGCCAAGATCACAGACTGTTAAGTTACTGTGCAGGCAATATATTACCAATACATTAGTGGACCAACACCCGTGTACCTCATTAATAATGGAGCAGATGGGCTATTTGAGATGGCTTCCCACTCATGTTCTCTACACTCCTCATTGCACTTCATCCTTGCCTTCATAGACACACGACTCATAATAGCAAGAACTCATAACCACAGTGCGAAGGCAGCATCGCTCATAAATCAGGGTGTTATGAAGGTCTCGGTTCTTCTTTGTAAATATTCTGTTGACGCCGTTTCGTCAGCCTTTTCTCACCTTCAGAGCCTCATTCGCTGATGCTGCTCCACCAGGGAAGATCTTTTCAATCTTTATCATGGGCTGGATTCTAGACTCCACTCCTCCAGAGATACTAATACCTGTAAAAACACAGAGGAGCGTCACACAGTGGACCTTTCAGTTTAGTCAGTAATGCCCTGACCTCTGCTGGTGATGTAATGAACATGGGGAACTGCGAACATTGTTGCTTTTGCACACGTTTGCTTGGAAGTCAAAATGGGACACAAACTCATTCATTTTTAAAGGTTTCAGAAATGTCCATTTCCAAAGTCCTGTGCTGCACTCACCCAGGGACTGCTTGGCTTTGGAGATGGTCAAAGTGCTGATCTCGTAGTCCTCCGCCGGCGAAGGGCCTCTTCTTTTCAGGCCCTTATCATTTTGCGAATGTCCGTTTATCTGCTGACCGCTCCCTCTGCCTGCGGAGTGGCTCCTCTCTGTCGGGGGCTCAAATACATCGGCCAGGGGGGCTCTCGTGCGCCTCGGCGAGGGAACCCGCACGCTGACCTCGGTGTAACCCTCGTGTCTGCTCTGTCTTCCATCCACGCTGTCAGGGCTGGTCTCCCTCCTCGCCCTCCCACCACCGCCGCCCCTCACTGGAGACCTCCCCCGCTCGACGGCCGCGTCTCCTCGCTCGGACACGGGCAGGAACGACCTCGGCGACGCCCCGTTCTCCCGCCTGGTCGGGGAGCGGTGGGGCTGCCGTCCACGCTGGGTGCCGTTTGGGGATTCTGTGAGGAGGAAGCTGTGGGTGGACGAGGGGCTGAGGGAGCGGGAACGCGCGGCCGAGTGGGAGAAGCCGTCCACGGGAACATCCAGCAGAGGGGTGAACGCACGGGACGGCGGCAGAAGGCCGGACTGCTGGCCGGACAGACGCAGCTTCTCCAACTCCTCCATCAGCTGACGTTCTCTCACCGGGTCCTGCACGGGCTGGAGGAGGAATCCCCCCCTGTAATCTTTCAGTGCAAAAACAAGATGTGTAATTAACATGTTATAGAGGCTGCGTTCACAGAGTTAAACAACACTCTGTTCTTCCGCTCTGCTTCGTCATCTACCTTTAAACTAGCTACTGAGTGTAATTGCTTTACTTTTTGTGTGCAGTTGTAAAGCTACTTTTTTCA
Organism: Mullus surmuletus; assembly: GCA_903171835.1. Classification (NCBI taxonomy): domain Eukaryota; kingdom Metazoa; phylum Chordata; class Actinopteri; order Syngnathiformes; family Mullidae; genus Mullus; species Mullus surmuletus. The sequence goes on along the minus strand of CAESWR010000136.1, from coordinate 1,450,968 downwards.
TATTGTTTTATACCACCTTAGACAGGTATTTTGATTGTGACTAATCTGCCAAAAGGGAAAAAATATCATACATTTAAGTTAAGTTAAGGATCAATTTCAATGATAGTACCATTATTATTTACATCTTTGTTGATTATATTGTCATCGCACCACTTTTTAGGCCCATGATAATTGTGAAGTGAAAATCTGATATCGTGACAGCCCTAATTTATAATAATGATTTCAAGACTTCACAAAAAGAAGCTTGTTCAGGAAGTCCAATGAATGACAAACAGTCTAGGAAAGTTTTACCACAATCACAAAATATTGATTGCATTTTATTTTCATGTTTGAAGACCGGCTTAAAAGATTTAATAGGCTCGATTCTCGGAAAGCTTGAGCATCAGACGCAAAGAACAAAAGCAATCAATACATCTGGAGAATAATGAAAACCGCACAGACAAGAATACCAAACGAAGTGGACACCCTCGATCCGTCCACAGCCTGCATCCCTGAAAGGTTAGCGACCTTCATCTTTCAAAATAATCACCGCAGTTATGCCCTGCTGTATCGCTGGCCCCTTGAACCTTTGCCCTTTGACCGGAGAAAGTGAGAAGCCAAAAAAAAAAGCTGTGTATTGATTGAGCAGCGTCTCTCTCAGTGTGCTTCGAATGTGAGAAAAACTCTCAAAGCATCTCAGTATTGTTGAAGTGTCACGCTGTCCAGACCGCAGAGCCGTAACACAAGCCTCGGACCTCGGCTCCAGCGCAGGAAACCTGAGATATTTTTGCACACAGTAAAGCGCGGGTGCGTGTGTGTGTGTAATGTTGTATTTTAAGTGGCGGGTATGCAAGGGACAGGGCTTGGAGCGCAGGTGTTTTACTTCTATCTACCTCACTCCTAAAGTTAGGAGTGAGGTGAGGCGAGAGCAGCAAGAGTGGAAAGAGAGCGAAGAGGGAAGAAAAGGTGAAAGGTTCAAGCCCCCCGTGTGTCTGCGATCCCTCCGGGATTAGAGAAAGTCTGTCTGCCAGAGGAAAGAGGAGAACCAGCTCGTGTACCTGGGATTGGGGTAATGAGGTGGCGACGGGGGGTTCCGCTGCGAGGAGAGCGCAGAGCCGGAGAACGCACTAAAAAAAAGAATAAACAAAAAACACAGAAAACGGTGTCACTGACTCAGGAGATTTAGTTTTGATGCGGCGCGTTTCTTGAGAAGCATTTTAAACGGATTCTTTGTTCACCTGAGCGGCTCTTGAGGACGTCGTACGCCTCCAGCTCAAAGGGCATGACCATGCTGTCGAAGCGGAGCAGCTCGGTCGTGGGTATCAGCATTCTGCGGAGGAAGCGATCGGCCCGACTTCACTCGCTTTCACTCTGAACGGTCGGAGAACATTCGCTCAAACGTGCTGCGTGAGCTCACCTTATTTCTCTGAAGAGTAGCAGCTTTTCCGGCCGGTCCAGGATGGCTAAGAGGGGACGCACCAGATCCTCGATAACGTTGTCGGTCAGAAACTGCAGGACAAAACAAAATCAAAGAGATCGATTTAAATTATAATTCATCACATTGTGTCTTCATTGGGGCCTTTCGACTTTGATGGACCATAAATATTAGGATTGCAACATTGAATATGAACTGCTTTTACCTGGTCATATCCATGTATAAATATGAAACATTTTAGTTTGTTATAAGCAGACATGCCTGCAAACTTGTTTAATGCAATGTTTTGAAATTACATTATAATTGACTTTTCAGGGAATTTTGGAGAATTTTCCCTAACTGAGTCTAACTGTCATGAATATAGGCATCAATATTTGTCATAAGCAAACATACATGCAAATATGCCTGATACAACATTCATAAATGACACAGTGCATCGTTTTTTAGAACTTGAGAACTTGAATGGCTTCTTTCACAGAACAACAAATAAAAGAAGGGTCAGGTATTAACAATAGGCCAGACATATTCCTTATGTCCCCTCAGCAACCCCAAAAAA
>CAESWR010000136.1:1413049-1430211 GCA_903171835.1 Mullus surmuletus | reverse complement strand
ATATATATGCAATTGCTTGCTTACCAGCGAGCCAACCATCTGCAAAATTGTCTTGTTGGGGTCCCTTTGTACCAAATGAAAGGAGCTAATCTTGCGTAACAAAGTCAGAATGCTTGTTTCCAGGTCAGGGCAGTGGACGATCGGGTGTACAGTTGGAGCGTCTCTGATCAAAAATTCAAACGTGGCCGTTTCCGTGTGACTTAGATAGTGGTGAGGTTAGAAATTCTGTCTGGTTGATGTTTAAAAAAAAAAAAAATATTAAAATCTATTTTTCTTGGACATATTTAAATATATATGATGTACAGAATAATATGTAGTGCACATTATGCATGAAGGGTTTGAAAGATTAATCCAGCAGGTGTCCCCTGTTTGTGCTGCAGGGGAACAGAGATGTGCGGTTCTTTGCACACTGACAGAGTTGCAACCCTGAGTATTTACAGGGAGTGTTGGGATTTAAATAGTATCATTAAACACCCAGCAGCGAGATTGTACAAACTTCTGTGCTCATTTCATCTTCTTCCATCTGTTCTTATATCCTCATTTGCAGAAATGTGAAGCTGCGTGTGTTCGTTCATTTACAGGAGAGGTTTTTCATAGCAGGGTGGTTGTCTAAAAGGGGAGTTACAAAAGGGAAGTCATATAGGAAAATGCACAGCAGAGTAAAGAGGATTTTACTGCTTCTCCCACAGAAACCAAGAAAATGCCTTAGTAAAGATGATGTTTCTGCTTTTGTTGTCATCGGAAGTCAAATGGGAGCTTGGTGTGAGTGGGGGTCCCCGGTACCACTCTGCAAACCTCTGACTGTGGGTGTCGGCGCTCTGTAGTAACACACAGCCATTGCATTTACTTATCTAGCCTCTATGCATACGGACCTGTGACATCATGACTGTTGTTTGACCGTGAAAATCAAAGGGTGTCATTCCAAAAAAGTCCCAAGCCAGCAAACTATCTTGGGTTTGTAATTTTGGGATTAAACGACCAGCTGCGGTTTCATGCAAATGTCTTGCCCCCCCCCCAACATCCAATATTCGCTGCGCACTCTGGCTGCTTCAATCAAAACATGTCTGTCATCTGTGCTGATTGTATTTATTCTGTGCATTCTTTTTTTGTTTGTTTTGTTAGTTTTTTTCCGCCAAGGGTGAAACTGCATTATTTAACTTTGCCGTGCTGCTGTAGGAACTTGTGTTGCCATTTAAGCAGAGCAGACATATTAACGGCTGCTTTTTAAAGCATATATTGAGGATTGTATTTGCGTACTAAGTAATGTTACTGCTAATAGGAGGTGGATTTGCTTCTGTTGCTCGCAAAACAAAGTTACTTTTCGTGTGCGTTTGCCCTTTTGTAACGACGGTGTAGAAGTATTAAAAGAACAAAACTGGAGGGTTTATTTTAGCCAACTTTAGGTGTAAACACTACCAGCGGAACACGTGGCACCCATAGATCCAGCCAAAGATGAGACGGGTATGAACTGAGGAGAAGCACGTAGCTTTTAAATCTTTTGTTCCAGCTTTATTATCATTATTACTATTATTTTCTGGACCTTTTTGCCAGGCCTTTTTTTTTTTTTTAACAGAAGTGGTCTTCCACCTTGTTAGTCGATCTCAACCACACACCAAACCTTTCAAGAATGTCTGTAAACATCATCCAACATTTCAGAAAAATCTCAAAATAAATCTGACCTCTCACAGCAACAGCAGTGAATTTTTGGTGGTGACATCTTCTTTCTAAATTCCAAATTACTTTCTATTTAGAGAAAAAAGGAGATATTTACACTGTTGTGACACAAATGTTGAAGACAATCGTGTTGGTGTTACACTCCATCAATGTTTAGTTTATTTCATGTAGAGGCGATTTATATCCATGTAGTTCTGTCAGTATTGGTGCAGTGTTCTCTCCCTCTATTTTGTATTGTGTTGAAATATATTTCCTGGATGTGAAATGTACTCAGAGCAATAGAATAAAAAAAAGGAGAAAAAAAGATTTAACTTTGATGTCCAAACCTGTCCGCCCGGTTTGATTTCACCGAAATTAGTTTGTATGCCTCACCGTCAGTTGTGGCCGGTGGCGTTCTGGTTTTGGTGGTTGTGGACGTTGTTTGTCAGGAGAGCATTGTGAGAATGAAAAACTATATAAAACCAATAGTAACTGATAATGCATTAAACATGATCAATTCTATGTGCATAGTCACAAAAAAGGATCAGGGGAAAGATGTGCTGAGATCTTTATTGAAGTCATTTCAATTACTGCAGCTGCTATTCACATGTACAGGTGAACACAATCTCTCTCACACAAACGCATGCAAAACCGGCTTCAGGTGGAACGAGCACGCCTAAATACGGTGGTGGCGGCCAACTGTGTGCGTGTCTGAGCATCGAACCTGCTCCTCCCAATGGTGAGTTTAGAGTCAAGTTGTCATTATTGCACACATGCAGAGGGCCCACCTCCGGCCGTTTGGAAGGCAGCTCGCAACACCTACACGAAGCAAACGTGCAGCAAGGGAAAGAAAAAGTTATTAAGAATGTACCACTACCAAATGTAAATCCAGCTATACAGTAATCAAATGCAAAACGCAGCTCTTAGACTGGAGCATTTGTTCTCCAAATGGCAGATTTCAAGTGAGCATTGAATAATTTAAATCTATGAACCTCAAACTGAAATCAAAACGCTGCCTTTAAGTATCTCTAACTATCCCTGTTTCAAAGACCCGTGTAGTAAAAACTAGCTTTTAGGTGTCTGCAGAGTTAAAAAAAGAAACAAATAAACATAAATGTTTGTTCTGCATTTCACAGCTCTTATCTCCCGCCTACTGTGCACAAGACCCAACACAGAGGTATATTGTTAGAACGCAAAAAGTCGTCCGTGTTTCAGTGATGGCTGGATTTTGACTACGGCTAAAAAAACCAAAAAAACAACCCAAAATTATCACTTCAAGTTTTGATATATTGACATGGTAATCACTCCTATCCGATGTAAGTTTCTTATTTCTGTGGCACGATTTTCTTGATGGCCGCGAGGACATCCCCGATCTCCACCTTGTTGCCAAACTCCTTCTCTTGGTGCTCCAGCAGGATCCCCTGCAAAACAAACAAAATCACACCGCTCAAACTTGGAGCAAGAAAATACATTAAAAAAATCACACTGTCTGTTGTGTGTTTCGCCAACCTGTTCCCCTGCGCCGATGACAAACACACCACCCAAGATGAAGCCCTCTCCTTTCATGTTGCCCTGGTAACCAGCCTTCCAGGCCCGCATGAAGTTCTGCCACACACCGAGGCGGACAAACCCGAGCCCGCCCATCTTCCTCTGCAGCGGCCCGTAGAAGCGTTTCTGCAGTGTCACAGATGAGTCGGTGTGTCATCGAAACAAATCGGAAGCTGTTATTTTAGGGATAAATATTTGACTGTGTTTAACCTCTTCGTCGATGAAGATGTCCCCAGCGAAGTGCGGTCTGAAGTCCTGGATCTCTGTGTCGACGTTCTCTTTCACCACGGCGACCAGAGGGACCCCGAGCTCTTCCAGCTGGGGCTTCAGAGAGGACAGCTCAGCGGCCTCCTGAAAAGCAGAGTGGGCGGCGTCACGCCATCAGGGAACGTTCGACACACACGCGCGGCTGTGCAAATTAGGGCAGAGGTGTGTGACGTCACCTCTCTGCACAAAAATCATCCAGGTCGCCGCACGGCCATGACCACGGCCCCATTCCTTTCCCACAGACTCTTTGCTTTGATGACCTTATCGTCTGCAGACAAAACCAGAGTGTTTGTGTGAGAGTGTAACGCACCACAATAACAGGGAAAGTCCCGAGGTTGTTCATCCATTACAAACAATTCAGTGAAGCTCCATAAGCTGAAAGACAAAACACTTTTAAATTGAGATACGTGCTTCGTATTCACAGTCACGCTGGGAAGCTGCATTTGCTAAATATGCTTATTCATCGCAGGAAGCCACGTCATTCCCAATTTACAGTCCAGGCGAAAGGCCTAATCTGTAATACCAGCAGATTTTTAAAAAGCTGCTTTGCCTTAAACGCGACACAAACCCTCATTCAGTGCATTGACAATGCATGCAATCATGCAACTGTGGGGCAAACTGCAAATGGCCGGTGCTGATGTAATGCTAATTCTCCTCCTAATGGTTTCATTCATCAGTAAACTGGCCAGAAGTCCGCTGGACACTTGACGCGGGAGGCTCATTACAGGGCAGCGTCATTCCACAGCCAATCAGAGCATGTGTGTGTGTGTGTGTGTGTAAGGATGATTTCTGCTTTCAATCTACCTTCGACGGTGGAGCGCAGGTCAGCATCTTCCAGATAGTCCAGCGAGGCCTGGGCAGCTTTCGGGAGACAGAAATCAGTGTTGGCTAAGAAGATCCCTGCCAGGGCGGCTCCAACAGCCCCAAGACCCAAAGACCACATACCCATCCCAATCAGATCCCCTTCCTGTCCAGATCCGGAGGACAACGCTGCAGCATAGAGAAGAAAAGCATTTTTTCAGCTTCATATAATAACTTTTTTACTTTCAAGTTGCTTATATGAGCGGTGGTCCCGGATGCACAGACACGTCGACCTGTTTCAGCAACTTTTGCTCTTAACGTTTCCAATCTCACTGAATCAGAGGAGGAAGCAAGACTCTGCCTGTTCATTTCATCCTGAGCTGTGGCGCTTATCACCAGCATCGCTTTCCCTCATGTCAAGAGTCCATATTTTCCTTGGAGCCGTGACAGAGCAATTACACTGATGTCCTTTCACCTATATTTGATTTTTCTATTATATTAGTGGAAGGATGGACTTTTTCTTTGTAATATCTAGTCAACCAATTATTCCATATATCTGTTGTAATGCCACCCTGTCAGTGGAATTACAGCTAACTGGATGGATGGAGGTGTAACAAGCAAAACACCAGCCCAGAGTTTATCTTAAAAATCAAAAATAAACAGTACTTAGAATTATTTTCATGTTTGCAGTGCATGAAAGATAAAATCATGTTTAAATGACTCCTTCCTCTTTCATAACTCTCGGTCCTGGCGTCTTTCCAGCACAGTGCGGGTGGAGAGCAGGTAGACACACTGCACAGGTGACAGGCCACTGGTACACCCATTCTACAACAAGCAGGAAGCAAAGAAAGCGACTATCTGTGGAGGCGGTCAAACATTTCCTTGCCTGAAGCGGGCTTGTTTGGGTCGGGACTGGCTTTGGCTTTACTCGGGTGAAACTGAGCGGTCTGCGCTCTTAGAATCTGGGGTGTGGCGGCGGCGGCGGTGGCAGAAAGCAGACCGCCCGCCAGAGAGTGCGGGGAGAGCCTCCACCTCAAAGCTGCCGGACACCTGGACAGAGCCGGCAGCATCTGGACCACTTTCACTACGCACACACCAGAGTTTACACTGGAAGAAAGAAGCATTTGTGAAAGTTGTGCCATGCAATCCAGCTGTAAAACCAGACCCAATCCTGAGGAGCATGCTGTCGATGTCAGATATTTAGGGCGAAAATAAAAAAAACACCCAGTTTTACATTCACCAAATTTATACTGGTCTGTTAAAATCTAATCCTGTTAAACGAGTTAGCCCGGTTTTATTAATGTTCACAATAGGAAATAATTTCCAGCCAATCAGAGGTGGACAATTAAAATGAAGTTGCACCATAAAGGATTAAGTACAAAGAGTCCAGCTCCTATCTTAACAACCTCACGGCCACACTGATAGTTCTCTTCTCGCCAACACACACCTTGACAATTCATGCACATGCGGTTTTCCTTCATGTTAGTACAAATACACACAAATAAACACAAAGTATATGATTACATGCTGTACACACATTTCCCAGCACAATAAATTAACACGACTACTGTTGCAGACGATGAAAAAAAATGAGAAAAACACTTTCAATTAAAAACAGATGAGTCATTCTATACAAACTTGTGATGAAGTAAGATGCTGTGTACTAACTTGTCTCCATTTCAAGAAAGTGTCGATCCTTTACTCCAGAGGTCTAACGTTGCGTTTCAAAGCACGTTTGCGCTCGCGCATTTGGCGAGGGCGAGGACAACAAGCTGAGTGAAGTGATAACAGTAGCAGCCCACACAGACAGACGCCCACTGCTGTGACATGCGGAAGAGTTTAGGATGTTCCTCTGCCAACAGACCAACAAACGGCGCTGCAGTGCTGAGGAACCCTATACAAGCTGTATTTCATTCATTTCTTATGTAATGGAAAGATTCAAGGGCAGTTTTGTGATGTATCATGGCTCTCACTTCAACTTTTATTCACTTAAATCGGGGATTTTTTCATTTTTCCCTCATGGCCGGCCTCACATTCACCTTTGTACACACCAATTAGCTTGGGACTAAAAGCAGAGTGATCAAACAGGTTCTAATGGCATCATTTTTAATTAGGATGACTGAACATATTTCCTCCATTGCTTGTTCACGTACAAGTCAATCTGGTACAGTAACTATTCAAAAGGCCGACGACCAACACACAAAAGGAAAGCTCAGATCTCACACAATATAATACTGTATCAGTGACGTTGCCTTTCATCTTCATTGTATATGTTAATTATTCCATATGACCAACTTGCTTTAATGTCACATCAAAGATTCCTTCAAGTAATCTAACTACCATAATAGTTCTCAGCCGGATGTCCATTCAAACCAGAGTCAGAGCACAGCAATAAACAGCAATAAATACCTCAGAGCGCAACAACAAACCATGGAAACTATGTTGGAACTGTGCTACAGTATGGTCTCCATGGCAACCGCCCCTCCCCTGCAGAGAGACACCAGCTGACTGTAAACATGACCTTCATCGCAGTGTGTGAATTAGGAATTCTCCGAACCACTATTTCTTACAAACACAGACGACCACTGCGTTGTTTTATGACGTTCGAATGACGTCACGTCGACAATGAACTCTGAACGTCCTTCCAAGTTACGGGTCGACGCGAGAAAACGTCGGCGTCATGTCGAACCCTCGGCTCTTTAGCTGTCCGGCTAGCGGATTAACAGAGACGGTTCCTGCGGCCCTCTGAGGCGGACTTGCCTCGGCAGGTTCACCGCTCCGGAGAGATACCCGCACGGTGGGAGGTTAGCGGGGCGGAGAGGCGAGGAACGGCGGAAAGTGCACTCACCAGAATCAATGGGGGCGACGCGCAGCTGCCAGTGCGAGGAGCGTTGTGTAAACAGAGCGCTGCGCAGGTGGACGAGTGGAGGCGGAGCGCGCAGGGCGACTAATCGAGCGACGATCGGCGGCGCCCGAGCGGTAAATACATACTATACACATTAGAGCCGTGAAAGACACATATTTTTAAATACATTTCTTAGAGAGACAGATTATACATATATTTTATTATTATTATTATTATTATTATTATTAGTGGTATTATTATTGTTATTAATAATAATAATTATTATTATTATTATTTTATTATGCGAATAAATGCATGTTTTTTTAAGTAAGACCAACAATTTTAGAGTATAAGTCTCTAAATGTATTCTTTATATTATAAAGAATAAATTTAGAGACCGTGCTGAAATGGCCGATATTCTTCATCTTTTTTTTCTTTTCTCCATCTTCTTCATCAAAAGGCTTTGCTCTGCATCAAATAGCGAGCTGACTTTTTTTGATTAAATGAAGGGAAGTTTAGTTCTCCTCACGACTCCTGTAGGCGACTGCATTATCCAATAAAAATAGAGTTTTGGTTGTCGGACCCTCCTGGACCCCAAAGGTCAACTGGGATTGGCTCCAGAACCTGCAACCCTGAACAGCAGCGGTTTGAAAATGGATGGATGGATTCAAATGCGTGACAATAATTTATATTTTGAACGTTATTTTTAACCACTGTGATTTCTGTAATGTTTTACTTTAAATTTCAGCGTAATTATTCATTACTTATCATGTTAAGAAATGTCAGCTAAGACTGTGAGCCGGATGCAGCCACCAAAAGAGCCACATCTACCTACCCCTGCTATACAGTGTGGTGAGTGAGAGTTCAGGCGTCACAATACAAACTCAAGCGAGAACTAATCAGTGTTTTGTAAGCATGGCTGGTTTATTAATGTTAAATGACAGGAAATGATTTTAGACTGTTTATTCTCCCTCGTGTCAGTCAGACTGTCCTGATCTAAGTGTTGGGTTTGTGTGTAAGCATCAGATCTGCCCTCTCAGCCAGAGTTTGGGAGCAGATCATCATTAAAACGCACAGGAGGCCAGCACATAGTCAAAGAGCAGACATGCAGATACTGGGAGAATAAACGGCAAAAAGGCACATCTCAGCCACATGACATTACAGCAACAATTACATTTACAAACGAGGGAGGGGAAAAACGGAGGCAATGTGTTGGTGCTTTGGAAAATGACAGCCAATGCCTGACGTGCAAATGGAAACATGCCGCAAGCACTATTACATAATCACACGCTGACAAACATACTGAGGTCTATCTCGCCATGTCATCTATCATCTTGCGGGCTGTTCGGAGCACTGCCAGCATGTTCACTTTATCCCCAAACTCCTTCTCTCTGTGCTCCAGTAGAATCCCCTTCACAGAGAGAAAGAAAAGACGTGGTCATCAAACATAACTATGTGACACTCTTGTGAGGAAATATTATTCCTGGGAATTTGCGACCTACCTGATCTCCCGGCCCAATGATGAAGACTCCTCCCAGTACCATTCCTTCACCTCTTACATTTCCCCTGAAGCCTCTCCGGTAGGCTCGCCAGATGTTCCTCCACACTCCAACACGCAGAAACATTGAGAGAAACATCCAGCGCTCTTGAGGGCCGTAGAAATTTCTCTGCGGGCCGGAGCATGAAAGCAGCTTATTGGCTTAAATTACGCAATATATTTCTGCATGTGTGTATCTGCGAAACGGTGGGTTTTACAACCTGCTGGTCCACGTAGACTTTCCCAGTGAAGTGCTTCTTGAAACAGTCCAGCTCCTTGCCGAGGTTTTCTTTGACCACAGCAAAGACCGGGACGTCAAGGTCCTGCAACTGGGACTTGAGAGAGGACAGCTCTTCAGCCTCCTAAGGAGAGGAGGGCAGAGGTCATGGGGGGTTCGGGTGACATTGGGAGGTTACATGGCTGATGTGATCCTGTCGGCTCACCTCTCTGCACAATAATCATCCAGGTCTCCGGACGACCATGATTACAGCTCCGGTCTTTTCCCACAGAGTCTTGGCCTTGTGTCGCTCGTGGACTGAGACAGACAAAAGTGCATCTCTGAATCCAATACAAATACTCTCTCTGAACTATTATACCACAGATTAAGACTTCCATCAAATATCTTGAATTTTATTTTAGAGCAAATTGAGTTTCTTTAAAAAACCTGGGCAATCTTTGCTATACGTGTCTGTACATACAATTTGAAGTTGCACCTCTAATACAGTTAGAATATCGCAAAAGAGAGATTTTTTTTTTTTCAAAGTAACTTCCCAGGTCTTTAGTTTGCGGACTCACCACCTCCGGTCGACTTCAGCTCAGTGTTCTCCAGTACTTCCAGGTTGGCCCATACTGGTGCCGTCTGGAACCAGTCCGTGAAAGAGCTGATGAGGTCTGCCAAAAAGAGGCTCACCGTCTTCAGGACAATTCCCACCGTCACCATGGCAACACGCTCGCTCCACAGACCTGGGCTGTGAAAAGATTCCCCATCGTTATGTTTGGGGGTCATTTTGTTCAATCCATCTCTACCTGCAGCCTACTGACTTACTAGACGATCAACATATTTTTTTCTAAGTACCTATTTGATAAATATTTTGTTAATGCAGGAATAAATCGTCTTATCTGACGCTGTGACATTCAAGCTGAATTTGATTTAATTAAAAAAGTGATCAGCAGTTGAAAAGGTACAATATTCTAACAAAATGTCATGTAAAGAGTCGATACTCACCGGTCTGCGATTGCTGCGAATGTGCAGGAATCTGATGTTTTCAAGCAGACCCCTTAAGCCCCTCTAAACTCAGATCAGCCCAGTCTGTGTGAAAGCCTTGCTTGTGTCAACGTAACATGATAGAAATTCCTCCAGGACGGCTGTGAAACAAGGCTCACGTTGAGCTGAGTCCTCAGTGTGCCAGGTTCAGTGTGGTGCAGAGTGGATTTCTCATCAAACAGCCTCCACCACGTCACAGTATTTTTGAATATTCAGTCAGTTAGGGGGCCTTGAATAGTCTCATAATGATAATAATAATAATCATCATCATATTTATTCAATGATATTCAGTGATGTGCTTGACACCACTTCTCCTTGTGTGGATGTTTGGAGGACCTGAGAGTTTACTCATAATTTTGAGCAACACTGACCCCTGCAGGACGTTCATGACGCCTACATGGATCAGCCAGCTCAGCTCAGCAGGCGATTTATTAACCATTATTCATGTGTGGCGCATTCACTTGAAAAATGACTCACCAGTTATCAGACGCAATTAATATTCAGCTGGTGGATGTATTACTCTCGTAATGGTCTTAGCTTAGGATGAGACGATGCAGCAACGATACACCAATTTCATTATGTTAATAGATTGTTGCAACAGGATTTGGGTATTTCTACAACATTTTACAGTGCCCTCTATAATGTGGATTGTTCCAGTTTATTAGTCCCCAATTTAATACAACACAGCTCCTCATCTTTTTGCTTTAGCTGCTTTCTAGGGACAAACTCATTAAACTGTGTTCATTTTATAGGTCACAACCCATTGATGCTCTACTGGACCCAAATAGAGGTGTTTGTTGTTTTACACTCATTCTATTACGTAATCCAGGAGATAGATATAGATTGTGCCACTATCAAAGATAATTCTTTCTTCAGGGTCACACCACTATATATAGAGCACGTCTATCTTCGGAGAGATCCTGTCAGCTTTTATAACCCATTTTTTACAACCCTAGCAGTGGATGTAGCTGCTTCATAAGATGAGTTGTTGACAAAATCCAGGCCAGCGGCCAAGGCAGGATCAAGGTGTGTGTGTGAAGGGGTTGAAGTTACACTGCAAAGTGTCTTACTCCTGGTGTGCAGTTGGAAGGCATTGTTAACCCTTAAGAGTTCCTTAAAAAAAACATTCTTAATTGTCAAAAAATGGCCCTCCCAGAAAAAATAACATATATTAGTATTTTTTCTGCTTTAAATGATTCAGTCTTTTTAATCAACTTAAGCCTGAAATATATATATCAAATATTAATTATTTGGGGGGATTTTAACCCTCTAAATGCCATGCAAGCTCTCTTATTAGTTCCTGGGGGCACACAGCGTCTCTTTACAACCTTGACTTAGTCAGTCTTGTTAATCAGCGTCAGCCTGAAAGATACATACCAAATATCAAATATTTTTTAGGGATTTTGAGACTAAATGGTCAAGAAATGGCTGGACAGAAATCGTGCCCAGGAACTCTTAAGGGTTAAAATGGTATTGTGGTAATATTTCACTCATTGGTGGCGGCTTGACGGAGGAATCTGTTTCGGGTGGAAACTGGCTGCAGTAGAGGCGGGATTGGATGACAGCAGATGAGGCCAGCTGCTGCATTCCCTCTGGCTGTTCAGCAAAGCCATATGTTGGACAGAATGTGTGTGATGTTAACTATTGCTCATCTTGAATGCTCATACTAAAAAAAAAAATCACAGTAGAAGTGACATTTGAAACATTTCTTGTGCGTTTGCTTAACAAAGCACAACACAGATCAGCTCCCGGGTTCAAATGAGGTTGTGGTCAGAGTGATACTCTCGTTGCGCACATGCAAAACACACACACACACACATAAATACGGAGCGGCCTTTCGTTGGACCAATGCTACTCCAGCAGGGAGTGTGTGAGGCCGGCAGCCAATCCCAGCGGTGGCTTTGCACCCCACCTCTTGTGCAGCGGCATCGCTTGCAGGCATTGGTTGCCATGTTGCATTCTTACCGTGCGAGAGAATTCAATCAGAGAAAGAAAGACGATTCTAAGTAGAGTGCATCTGAGAGGAAATCTGCTGCTTGTGTGCATGCAGGTCTGCTTTGCCCTGTGATTTGGTGATGTTGATATGAGTGTAGAGGCCAGGGAAGCAGATGAGGCCGCGTTGAAGAAGCGCAAATACACTAAAAGACACAAATAAAGAAGAGAAATAATGTGACAGAGAGTAAAATTTGGGGATTTACTGTTTCCTTTTTGCAACAAAGCCCTGCGCACCACTGCCCGCGGTCTGTCAATAAGAGGCCACAGCTGGCAGGATCCAACTCCTTGTACTGGCGCCGACGGCCATCCAGATGGAACTGGTTGGTAACTGGACCAGATTGGTGAGATGAGTGCTGGAGGTAAACTGCGCGGCCTTGAACCTGGGGAAAAACAAACAGGTGTTAACGGACCCTGACGCCGACAGGGTTCATTTATCTTATCCTGTTCTGTCAAGTTTGAGTCTGACTGGCTCTCCAAACGCCCAGAGAGTGACCCCCAGAAGCCCTGACCCCTGATTTAAAAATTCAAACGCACAAAGTCAACAAGATGCATTTGATGTCATGTCATTTTGTGGATTTCAATTGACATGTCAAATCTCTAGTTCAATTAACTTGAATTGATAATTACGATGGGAGTTTTGTGCCCTCTGACACACTGACACCCTGCACATCATTTGCAACAAGTTGTTTAATATTTGAAAGGGAAGTAAAAATCCCCTTCCAGCAACACAAAGGTCATTAGGCATTTATCATATCACCCCATGTCGTGTTAGGGGCCCAGCAGCTCTGTGGATGAAGGTTCATAGGTATGTGAACTTTGAACCTTATCAAGAGGTGTACTCGCTGTGGGTCTCATAAATGCATCCTCTCACGATTACGCATTATTTATTTCAGAACAGATCTCCTGATGAAATCTGCTTTTGGATGATATCAGTTTATCCTCACTGTGGATCCCCGTCTGTGTGTGGTTTTAATCCAGTGCAGAGTCCATCTGATCCGATCTTTAGCTCATTTTTTCATGGAAAGTATCAATTTCTTTGTTTCCTACCTCACTTAAATGCCTTTGTTTGTATCTTGCTGGGGTATTAAGTTCTCATCTTTTGGAAATATTATCTCAAATTGAAGTCTCCTCTTTGCGCTGCTCCTGCCTTGTGATCAGATTGTTTCAGGGGTCTTAAACAGAATAATAAATTGATATAAATTCATACAAGTGCTGCATTGAAGTTGACATTAAAAAAGAAAGAAACTATTATGAACAAAGTTAATTTGCATGGAAAACTGGGGAGTTTCACACACACACATTCAGTAATCCTCAGAGGGGCTCCGAGGAGAAACCAAGAACCAGTAATGAGCCCTTCAAACAAGAGCTCAGAGTGAGCTGAACAGAGATGTCGCTGCGTACAAGACAGATGTGGAGCATAATGGTGGGGAAGAAGGCCTGACCAAAGTGGTTCCCGATTGCAGTTTTTTCCACAACAGTCGGAGTGTTATTATGAGATTAGTCTGAAAAGACTCCAACCTCAAACCGCAACTCTGCAAACCCTGTTGAAATATTAAAAAATGTAACTAAATTCAACATTTATCTTGTTACCAAATCAGCCGCCATTCTGCCAAGCCACCGATAGCTGATATTCGCGTTTTTCTCAACCCTGATAGCAGTTATCTTTCAACGTATCCAGAAAGATCTTTGGAAAGAAAAAAGAAGAAAATAAATCCCCCTTTCCTGGTCAGCCGTTAGCAGCCGGCTGTGAAAGGTGAAGCCTCCAACCTTTCAGGTTCAATTCACGTGTGCACAAACACACACGCACACACACTCAAGTAGCGGTGTTGCCGGTGTTGTCATCTGACATTGGGATTATATCCAGGCCAAACCAAATAGAGGTGTTTCATCCGGCAGCCACTCACTGTGCCATTGGACGGGCTCTGGGCGCTCTGCGGTCCTCTCCAGTTTAATCTAGTTCATGTTTGAGCAAAGAACATTTGACCTCTGACCCCTGCAGGTATCTATGTCCCAGTGCCATACAACATATTCAATGTAAGAAGAGTGTCTTATATTTGGGGAAGGTAACACAGAAAAGTGTACTGAGAAAACCATGAGTGCAGCTTTGAGTTATTACATAATTCGATCATAACCAAGTTGGTTATGATTGTGCCCATGATTTACTGGAGTGGCCCAAAGAAGACATTTTTGAGGGTTTTGCCCCATAATACTTGGTCTGAGCACAGGCGAATGTGGCTTCTTGCAGCAACCTCCAGCTGCACCACTAAGCTTTAACATCAGCCAGCGTGGAGGTTTGATTTGACTTGGCTGGCAAATGGTTATATTAGGTCGGCAAGCCATTAATTCAAGAGCCATTACTTTGACATCGACGGCTGTTTGTAATTTGCACCTAAATCACAGCGGAAAACCATGTGAAAATCACATTGCCCAGACCTGCGGTTCAGCCTTAATGTTCAACAGAAAATAGGCTTTATTTGACTTTTTTATAAGATTGGCAGTTCCACCTCTTGTTCTCTATGTGAATGAAAAGTAGAATTCATGTTACAAAGGCCTACAGACCATCGCACAGGCCCATTTCAAGCATGCCTTGACACACAGAAGGTCCCACAAACAAAAACCCCTTCCCAGCCCTTTTTCTTTATTTTCCCCCACAAGATTTGGAAGCATCAGTGTTATACAATCTCTGCTGACATTGGCACTCCAGCGAATGTAGTTTGTGTGTGTGTTTTTTTTCTGCTCAGACCGGCTTTAAAGTGGTCGGGCTGAGTGGTGTTTTATTCACTACTGGGAGCTAGTTAAAATTCTCCTCTCATTTCACCAGGCCAACTCCACACAGGCTGAAATCAGAGTCAGATGAGAGAAAAAAGCGCCTGTCCTTCTGCGGCTCCTGCGACAATAAAGAGAGATTTGTGTACCGCTCGCTGTCCGTGCGGCTCCAACTCCGGCTGAAAAGGTGCTGGGTCGCCGCCCCTGCGTGTGGACGACACTCCCATTGTTTCTCCAGGTGTATGTTTGTGTGTGTGTGTGTGTGTGTGTGTGTGTGTGTGCACCGTGTTTGTCTGCATGGCTCGCACAAACACGCCCACCCAGATTTCCCACAAAAACACAGGCACAGTGACAGAGATATCTAAGAGGCACATCTTCATTATTTGATCTGCTCTCAGGAAATGGCTCAGTATTCTCTGCAGATGTGCGCAGAGCGAGCCTCGGGGTGGGACGCGGATGGGAACAAGCATTTAGAAAACAGGTGACTGTCTGCTTTTGAATTTGATTACTCACAATAATGGCAAGTAACTAATGACATTTTCTACCGAAGCACAAGTACTTTCATACTATTTTGTACCTCTAAATGTCATAAGGAAAGCTTTATTTTTCTTTTTACACTTATTCCAATGGTATTGTTAACTTGTTTTTTTTTTACCTAATACAATTCATAGTGTCAATGGACGGTGCAGATAATACAAAGCCAGAACAATAACACTTCATATTTAGTGCATTTATTGTCATTCAGTTTCCACTCTCCTCTCTGATTGGCTGTAAAGTGCAGACTAAGTCTGATAACCGCAGGAACCTTTGATGCAGGTGTTTGTGTGCCGCGACAGTTATGTAATACCCCAACTTGTCTGAAGAGATTGTTGTTTTGCTACAGCTGCGATCAATTTCCTCGTTATTGACTCTGCGTTATTTCACCACCGTTATCAGACCATTTTTTTCTCCAAGTACGTGATGGAAACTGTAATTGCATCACCTGTTCGCAGACGTTTCTCTGTCCCCCTGCCCATAGGTCGCCCCATGCTGGCAGTGGCCCAGCAGACAGAGACATGGGACACCCCCTCTACACACACCCCCCCCGCCCCCACCATGTTCAAGATACTCCTGCTCACACCCAAGAGGCGTCACCGCCCCACAGGAGGGGAGTGATGAGTGTAAACACACGCACAAGCATCATCCTGCACACAAGGGGTTAACTTGCAGCCAACACAAGCCGAAATGCCCTCCCATCATCCACTCCCCCCTGGAATGGACTGTCCCATGGATTCACATGACATACGTGTGTGTGTGGGTGTGTGTGTGTGTGTGTGGGTGTGTGTGTGTGTGTGTCCTCTTAGCCATATATAGGACCATGTGGACACAGACGTGGAGTTTTTGTGGCACAGACTTTGTATTGGCTGCAGGGCCAGTTGCTTCCCAGTCTCCATTTCTCTCCCAGCGAGAACCAGCAGGAATATAGAGCAGCATTCAGATCTCTCTGGGCTGCTTCTTTTTTTTTTTTGTGGGAACCGAGGAACCTTTTTTTAATTTTTTTTTTATTTCCCCCTCCCAATCGTTGATTACCTGCACCCCTGCCCCCCCAAAGAAACAAAAATGGAAGACAGCTCTTTCATGTTCACGTCGGAGTCGGTGGGAGAGGGACATCCAGGTGAGCTTCTGACCTGTGAAAGATGGACTTGGGGGGAACTTCACAACTTTGCAAGTGACAAAACTGAAATGTAACTTTGATGTGTGCCTCGGAATAACATCTCTCCTCGCAATTATCATAAATGTGCATGTGTGAACAAACTGGGGGGCTGCATGTCCAAAATAACCCCACGGTGCCGCTGACTTACTCTCCAAGCATGGTTGGTATCCCATTCACAGCAACATGTGTTTACTGCCCGTCACTCTTGCTCCTGAGCAGCGGGGGTAGAGTGTGTGTGTGTGTGTGTGTGTGTGTATGTGTGTGACAGGCTGTTGTCAGGTTGCATGTTGTGGGAAAGTGAGCCAGCCTCCATAAGTTGCATGTTGGAAAAGCCACTTAAAAACTCTGACTCTGCACAGTTTCCCTGCAGACCATCAGGGAATTCCTGAGATCTAGATATGAGGTTGTGTAAGTCTAGTTTAACATCTTCGACATGATGCTTCACACACACAGGAACCTTTGATGAGCAAAACTTTAGACATATTCCTGAAATGTACTCTACCCTTTGCACTTCTGCTGTACGACNNCCCCCCCCCCCCCCCCCCCCCCCGCCCACCACCACCACCACCGACTCCAGACCACCTACTTCTCCACCTGCCTGTCAATGTGTTGTAACCCTCTCACAAATATGTAAACTTACAAAGTCCTCTGTGTGAAATCGATAATCAGTACACACACCAGGGTAAACAAGTTACAGCTTCTTTGATGGGAAGCAGCGATTTCTGAGGCTGGACATGACGTAGAAAAACCACAAAGGCCAGGAACGAAAGGCAACAAATAGAATCAAAGAAAC
>CAESWR010000136.1:1366907-1379457 GCA_903171835.1 Mullus surmuletus | reverse complement strand
GCTACCTGAGGGGGCGGGACTTCACCACTTCACCCTATACAGGTTACGCCATTTTCTAGTGGTATCCGAAACCTTAGTGATCAAACCAATGCCCTATGCAGGCAACTCGAAATTTCCCATAAAGCATTTCAAAAAGTAGTGAGCATCCGATGGTCACTCACAAGTGGTGGATATCCCATCATGCATTGCGTCCCCAGCGGCGCCACCGAAGAAGAAAAAGAAAAATTATGCGAGCGAAAATATTAAGGCTTTTTTAAAACAAATTATTTCATCAACACCACACAGATTTGTTAACAAAATCTATCCGTTTTAGTATCGTGGAAATCATTATGGGACGGCCAGGGGAGCGGCCACGTATCGCCATGGTGACGTCATTAGCAGCGCGTTGTGTAGTGTCTGACAGCTGTTGTGAATGAGCTGACTATATAGCCCTCTATATAGTGAAAACGGAGCTGGGAGGGGGCCAATGGGGGCCAATGGCAGTGGGAACCCCCCCCCAAATAAATAAGAGTAGGGGTGAGGGAGTGACTGAACGATTTCGGACACAGCCAACGAGTTTGAATCGGGAGGTAAAACTTCCACCACCTGTGTGCTGATTGGCGCTGCTGTTTCCTGACAGCGGAAGGACGTGGCCAGGAATGCAGGAGCTGCTCCCATTGGTCTCTCCGGTGATTGACAGCTTGGCTTTGTTCTCCTGAGACTTCAGCTTCTTGGCGTGACGACTGCCTCTGTAATGAGCCTCCGCCTGAGACTGAACGACACACAAAGTCGATTTCACTTTGATGGGAGTGAAACTGTTCCGTTTTTTGGGGGGTTTTTTTACATAAAAGATGTACAGCAGGAGCATTGGTCAGTAAACACAACAGCTCGATGAGGATAAAAGCTGCACGAGAGAAACTGGTGTATTGGTCTTCCACTTGTTTGCATAAACTGTCACTGTAAACGGCAAAAAAAGAAGAAGAAAGAGGCATTTTAAGGGGTATTAGGGTCGTTGGAGTATTAAAGTCTTAAAGTCAGTTAGAATTAAAGTCATTATCTGCTGTCATGTAAAGCTACGCACAAAAACAATATTTTTAACTCTCGTCTTGGTGCCTGGTCATTGTGTTTTTTAAGTTTCTGAAAAGCCAGACTTTCTGCGATCATAGGGAAATTATTCATTTGTGCTTAATATTGTAATTGAAAGTGTTTTTGGTTTTCTTCATGCTTGCTGTGAGACAGAAGTTATATCGGTTCGTGTCAACAATTTCTTGCGTTAAATCAGCTCCCGGAATTTGGAGGAGGAAAAAAAAAGAACGAGTTTAGGGGAAATATCCGGGGAAAAAAAAAACCTCAAACTCCATAGAGATGCGTTCACCATCTGCTCGGTTGTCACGTACACACACACACACACAGACACACACAAACACACACACAGCTCTCTAAACTGTACGAACAGTTGATGTTGGGTGACATGTAACAAGCCGAGAGTTGCTGTGTGTCAGTACACTATTCAAAAAAACCCTCCAGGTGAACAGTGTCCTCATGTGACAGTCTAGCCTCGCCATGACTCAGTGTTCACTCATCTTGTTAGATAGAGATAATGCTTCCTGTTTTTTTTTTTTATTCTACTCCTTCACTTGCTTCCTTTAACTCGTCATGTCCTCTCCCCTGCACTGATTCATGTTTCATGTTCACTCATGAATAAACCAAACAGCTCATAAATATGCTACGTTTGATTGACGCGCCGCTAAAGAGGGAGCCCGTTACTTCCTGGCAGACGTTAGGTGAGCAAGTATCGTTTACACCGAAGCCCGCCGCTAAAATATAATGCCGGGCCCGGTGATACACGCCCACACCTTTGTAAGAACATCTGGCAGAAGAACCTGATACACAAAGACACACTAGAAGACAAGGCTTCCAAAGTATCTCACAATTAATCTCACATACACTCATTGTGTTTCGACAATGACGAAAACCACAAAACCTTATCAAAAATAGCTTTTTAATCACTAAAACAAGCTCCCCATAATGCAGATTTAACAGTTTCAGGCACGCAATACCATTAAATACAACGATTTACAGTTAGGGCATGTTTTGCTTGGTAATCTTAATTTTAGAGCCCCATTTATGTTAAATTATGGAGCCTGGAAGGTGTCATTGAAAAAACAAACTAATTCATGCTCTTGTTTCATAATTTATGTACGGAGTTTACTTGTTGTGTGTAGTGAGACAGCCGCTTTCAAGCCCTGTCTCACGCTGCATCGAGCAAAGGCGCAAAGCCCCATTTTAATTAAGGGAATACAGCAGCTGCAGAAGTTAACTCTCGCCTTCGCATGGCGCGCAGTCACACCCAAACACACTTACATCGGAGTTGAACCTCAGCTGACAAACGTTACAGGAGATGACCTGTTTCTTCCTGGGCACCATGGTCACGCCGAAGGTGTGGTTGATGACAGCCTTCTGCACTGGGTCCATCTGACGTAGACACAAAGGGGCCACAGGTCACTGGACAGCTGATTCACTGAGTAGTGATGACAGCATGACAGGACCCTTTATCACAGACAGTGTGCGCTGCCTGCAGCTGCAGCCGCCTGTCACTGTTCTTCACTGCTGGGGATGCTAAGAAGTATACAAATACAGTTCTTTTTCATAATGCATTTTTAATTAAAAGCACTATGCTGGGGATCTGCACTCGAGGGCAGGCGTTGAGGGCAGTTCTCTTTGAGCCACAAAGTTGTTAAGCTGAGCCTCTATTGTGTGTTGCAGAGTAGTAATTGTAATGCAATTTGCGGCTGACATTCAAAATGTCATCTTTCCATATTTTTACATGATAATTTTCTATGTTTTTTAGGTCACGCTCACCATTTTTAACTTTGAACTTAAAAAGATGTTGCGCGACTGATTGAATAATCATGCATCTGGTACATTGCCTCTATTCTTAATGCAGTGAGGTGTGAATAAATAGTACAGTCACTGCTAGGTAATGAAGTAAAGTGCAGATACACATGCAAATTTTCATATATTTTCTGTATATCACAGATTAACACAGTGACTGACCATGAATATCCCTACTGTTCTACTTTGTGAATAAAAATAATTGGTGGCTTGACCTCCTCATGAGCATGGCAAATGTGTGTGATACCTCTGATGTATGCATTCAAATATGTTTGCGCAGGACGAGGGTTTACGTACACGCACACAGACACACACAAATACAATACCGTGTTAAAGTTTGGGAAAAGTCCGACTGGCGATGTGGTCTCGACGGGAAATGACAGGAATGGTTTCATCATTACAGATGGCCCGCTTGCACCGATCAGGCCTGGCAGTGCAGCACCTGAAGCACTGCAACCGCTTCCTAGAAAAACAACACACAACAAAATACTGGTCAGTCTAGTTATTCCTGATTTCTGCGTTCCTCTGAGTACTGCTCAAAACACAAAGCTCTGTCAAAATGTTCCAAAACATAATATTTACATTTTTGACATATCATTGGAATTGATCTTAAATGTTGTTTTATATGTGAACAGCGATGGTAGACTGCACTTCTTCATACTCAGATATTATAGCTGTCAGATACTCTGACAACTGCAATCTAACACTTTGAACTTCAGCAATGAGACTGACATGAAAGATATTCCTACTCAGCAGCTCATAAATACACAAAGAGAGAAACAGAATCAACGCGCAAGCTGAAGTGCAAAATTAAAACCGAACCTTATCCTGAATGACTGAAATCATTAAGCTAGGTCTGTAGGACAGTTGGATATTTAATTTAACTAAGGATTTTACTTTTCATATGAAATTTCATAGCCTTCTGTTTGAATTTAATTGACTATTTCAGGTTTTATATCTAAATATTATATTGCATTTTACATTGTATAGTCCTGTAGCTTTGAATGCAGCAATGATATGATGAACAAGTGATGATATTAACATTGCTGTTGTCATTCTTTTAAGACTAAATGTTATGACTCACTGAGTGGTCACAATACTGTGCTATCTTTACTGCCATGGAAGATGGATTTCATCCATGCTTGACCTGTACAAGGATTTCGGTTAGGGCAAAGCAAAATGCAAACAAATGAGGAAATCCACATCACTATGTTGTTTTCATGTCCATTAAACCTGATGCCCTGAGCCGCTGATCTGCTTTACCGTTACAACATAAAGCACATATGTAGCTCCAGCAGCTGGTGGTGGAGAGGCAATAACACGAACAGAGAAGGTGAACGAGAAGCTCTCATAATGAGTTCATATGTCAAGTTGCTGCAGGGCGAGCAAGAAGTACGCCATCCAACTCAATCATCCTGTATCTACATTTAAAAAAAAAAAAAATGCAGAAAGAGTACGAGGTTGCTGAATTCATCCAGCGAGAAATCAGTATGCATCACACTCTACATATTACAGAATAACACAGCGCGCCCATGAGGGAACCTGAAATATGGCGTGCAATCTGCCTTTAAAAACCACCGGGAGTGGTTAGGCTGACCTCATTCACAATTCATGACTAAAACTGTTAGTTCCCACATATATGTATATATGTATGTGTAAGATACACACATACGAGGTAAAAGATCTGATGAAGTTTATTTTATCTGTCTATGTACATTTACAAGCACAGCTTGAAGAAGCCCTGCAGTGAATTCTTTCGTAACAGCACAGTGTGGGAGGAAACAGAGATCGACTGAATCAGCCCTGACAGAGAAGAAGGAGGAGGGAAAAAAAAGAACAAAGAGGCGCATTTGGGTCTTATTGGTTTTTGTCCATTCGGCCAAATTAACCTGGGTAAACCCATTAGATTAATTTTGAATATGCTATAAAACAGTTAATTGAATCTTAATGCATTAATAATTTAATAACCCCAATTCTTAGAGCACTATAATCGATTGAAACCCATTCTTAATACATCAAGAGGATTTCTAAATGCAAAAAAATCAATTCTAAATGCACTAAGACACCTTAAGGCTCTTTCCAAAGCCCTCGCAATTAGTTCTGAATGTACTTTTTTTAATGTATGTGCTATTGAAAGCCATTTAAATCCACAGGAGCCGACAGATCATCACCATCATCATCATCATTTCCTCGACCATTTCAGGTTAATTCAAAATGCATCCTAACCTATTAGAATTCCAACTGGTTAAATGCACCGCAGCCTATTGCATCACGTATTTCCGATCAGATTGAGACGTTTAGTTTCAGAGCTGACATGTCGGCCAGACCAGCTGCTTTCAGACTGACATTATGTGAGCCGTGGATTAGCGTTGTGCCATGCCACTGCTCCCTGAGTTTATCCTCATATAACAGAGCCGTGAGTCAGTTTCTGTATATATCACTACTGCTCATTATTAAATTCAGAACATCATGACACAACACAATGTTGTAATCAAAACATGTCGCCTGACACACAACTCTCGCTGCAGCCTGGATCAGCTTCGTAGCCAGAAAATTAGCCAGAAGATCTTTTATGATAGTAAAAACAAATTAGTGTCTATTTTTAAAGACTGCAGTAATGTGTCTGGAGGACCGACTAAAGCATCGCCTCTACAGAGTAGATTGGAGACTTGATTTTGGTAAATAGGATCTGTAATCGGTCATAAAACATCCCAAATTTTAAATTGGTAGTCTTTGTGTGTTTGAAAAGTCAGTTTGATTCACACTCTTTCTCTCACTTCTTTAAGACATTTAGTGTTTCTTCTAAAAGAGCGTGATCAATTCAGTTGGGGGGGTAGAAGGAGTCTTAGCTTACATAGTCACCAGGAGGTCATTGATCTCACCGTGGCTTAGCAACTCTCATTTACAAGTCTGAGGTCAGGCGAGAGTGACCATTGTTCTTGGGTTCACCTGAGACTACGCAAATGGTTGTTTTTCTCCAGGGGATGAAGTAGCAGGTGGAGGAGAGGTGGTGTCCCAGCCCTCATCCTCTGCTGATTGAAGGTATCTCTAATTTGATTGAGATGGATTCCTTCACTCATCTCTTAAATCTCTTGTCTTCTCCGTCTAAGATGCGGACAATGTCCATGAGGAGGACGCCAAGTTCACGAAAACCAACCTACTTTGGATACCATGACCTGGATGAATAAGAATCTTAAGAGATCTGTACCAAGTTTTGCAATGAAGGGATGGAAAAACCGACACCACCTCCAGAGAGGCGGCAGGAAACACCCAAACACTAGGACAGACCACTCTAAATATAAATAGAACAACCCAAATTACTCTTGCTCTAAAAAAAATCAACCCCCTCCGAGTGCATCTAAAACATTCAGGAGAATTGTTGGATCTCCATCAAGTTACGCTGACACTTTATCGAGAGCTCTTTAAAATTTCACCATCACCCTCAGCCCATGAAGCATCTCAACACCTCATTTCAGCTTGTTGTCAAAGTACAGCTGAAGAAATAAGTGGGTGAAGCTGTTCTAAACAGTACTCTTGAAGTCCGAAGTCCAACCATAGAGGCGCTCAGCACTTATTCTAATTTAAGTACGTCTTCCCTTGAAGGTCTGCACAGTGTTGCACAAAAATGCAATATTTTGGTGTCATCGGAGATAAACATTTTCTGGGAAGCAATACTAGAAAAATGGGCTGCATTTTCTGGGAAGCAATACTAGAAAAATGGGCTGCATATAAGAAGCGTGGCTATAATTATTTCCATATGTGAAACCACTTTGGGAGACCTTCCATCATGCTGATAAAACCTATGGACTCACATTGTGTATAGCATTAAATTAACAAGGGCTTGAAATGCTGTCCAATCATATTCAAAGGCACAACAACGTGGAAAGGTAATAGTAGCACCCTATTCGGGACCCAATGAGTACATGTACTTTGAAAATCTCTTCTGAAATACTGACCCAAGGAAAAGGTTGATCCTTCCCTGGACAAGAAGTGCCGCCAACCGACCATCCATCCAACCCTCATCAAGAACTTTACAACATCTCAGAAGAACGAATGGAGCTAAATCAGGCAACCTGAAAACTTTATCGAGTTCACATCCAAGCAGGTGTGTCTCTCAAATAATCCCACCAGAATCTTTTTCCAGGAAGTACCTCCCCCATGGTGAGCGCTGAATTATGGATCACAATTTCAAGGATCATTTGAATGTCCTTGTGGACCAATAGGATCTGTTCAAGTACAACTTAAAAAGACACCCCTATGGATTATATGATCTTTTTTCAAGACCTCTTAAGCATTTACAACCTCTTTCTCCTAAGCTGTCTTGGCGCTGTCATCAACACTATGATCAAACTTCTAGCGATGTCAACCAGCATGCCAGTGTTTTTACTCCATTTCACCAGTAATGTGAATGTTCAGCAGACTAAAAATCATTGCTTTTGAGAGCACGCCAACCACCGCAGCTCCCCTTTCCTTTATGATCCGTGCAAATTGTAGAATTCTTTCCCAATGTGTGTGATGAATAGAGTGGTGACAGTCGTCTCAATTCTGTCCTGCTGTCCTCAGAGATCTGGTTACAACACACACACATGCATACACACGGTAACCCTTCTCTCTTACAGTAAGTTGCTGTTCTAAGAAGCTGCTATAAATACTGATGCGCATCTGCTACTGCATTCATATTGAAACAGTCTGTAAACCAGTATGAAAACCATCCAGTGACCCAGTAACAAGCCAGCCAGTTTTATTTCAGGCAGTTAGGGATTGGGCAGAAGATGTGTCAAAGGCAGCGTGACCTGTAAACAACCTAATGCTCTTAGCTTGAAAGCCTCCTCACTTAGTTTGTGTGTGTGTGTGTGTGTGTTTTGGCTTTTGTAGCAGTTCTTGATTTGGAGCGCTTAATATTTGGGTTTTCACTCAAGTCCTTGGGGGCCATTGTGGAAGGAGCCAGTATCACCGAAGCCAAGAAATGCTGAGCCATGGGAAGAGATAGAGATAAAGACGCATTCTTACAGCTTGGTGTGTCTCTGCCTTTTCAAATGCACCCCAATAAGCGCCATTTTCAACAATATATGACATTTTCTGTAGTCGTTTGCATACAGTTGTGGTATGTTTAAGTACACACACTCTGAAAAAAAACTCTTACACAGTTTTCTTGATTCACCCCAGGTTTGTAAGTGTCTCCAAGATATTTAGCTGCTGAGAATGTTTATACTCTGACACAGGAGGTTAAATAAAAGTGGATGGTGACACAAATAATAAGCTGTGGATCGTATGGTGGCGCAGTCATTTCCACTATTTCCTCACAGCTTGATGGAGATTAAATAGTCTATAAATCACTGCAAAAAGATCCTGGGTTCATTCCAGATCCATTCTGTCAGGAGTTTGCATGTTCTCCCCATGTCTATATAAGTTTCTGCCAAGTGCTCCAGTTTCCTCCAATCATCAAAAGATATTTATGTATGGAATGACTCTCTATAAAGATCTCTGGACGCGAGTGCAGAGACTCGGTACGTGACAAGAACCCGAGCAATTCGGGGTCTTGGGTGGGATTTGCTCGCAAGCATGTAAAAAGTCCATGTGGAGAGCGAAAGAGGTGGTATGTATTTGTCTAAAATGCGATCCTTGATAAGAGTTTATCTTCGTTCATGTGCGTTAGTGAAACAATGGGGTTATAGATGAAGTCTCCATTCGACCATCTTAAACCAATCCAACAAAAGAGCAAGCAAGACGCTTAAACATTTTCCCCAAATATCTCACCGTTAACTCGCTATAACTACATTACACCCTCATCAAGGTTTCCGTAGGCTTGCGAATGCGAAGCTCCCGCAGCCCTGCAGACCAGAGATTTCATTGTATTTGCTATAACATTCTTCTCTAATACCTTCTTGTATTTCAGACTCCGAAGCTCTCCTCTCCTTGTCAACATGACTTGGTATTGCTACCCATCAAACTTGACACAAATCCTCGTGGATTTGCATCGTCCCCCGCAGGCAAATCTAAGCACTTCAATTGTAATCCACTGATTTGTAAAATGTCACCACTTTAATATGACTCGGCCTGTGATTCTCCGCATCTGACTTAGTCCAGTTTCCGCTGCAGTGGTCAGATTTATGATTCTGGCTGCAGTCGGATGAGGGGGGGGTTACTGTGTTATATCACTGGTATTCACACCTCACGCATGCAAAAACACATACACACACTCACACTCCATTCTATTTGGAAACTCATATGATGAAGACATTAGACTGAAGATGCAGACTGAAACTGCGTAACTGGTCTGACCTGCAGGTCAACACACCACCTGAATAATTTGGCCAGTAGCAGTAGTTATGAAGGAGTGTGGCTGATATTTAATCACTCACATCCCCTTAAGATATGAATCCCACTGGTTCTGATTAAGTACAACCCTTATGTTGGGGTTAGGGTGCAGGAGCCAACACAGTGTATCTCATGCATATAACTATAGAGATTAATGTCTACATTAGTGCTCCATTTTTCTATTATTCGGCTGTACCAGAGCAAGGATGAAGATATTTCACTCCACAACCTACTGTGTATTGACTCACAATGAAGTGAAAGAGATACCAGACTGGATTTCACCTTCCAAAAGACTTAGGTTTGTACTGTAGATTGGATTTTCCAGAAAGAACTCATTCATATATTGACCACCAAGATCCTCTTAAGCATCATGAGAGCCACAACAGTATGGGTCATGATGGCAAACCAGTATGGCTTTCTTGGACACCTTTACCGGAGCTTTACTCAAAGCCTTCATCAGTTACACCTGAGCAAGAGATAACTGGAAGTGATATTTTTCAAATTGGAAAAGCTGTCAGTGGGTTGTAAGTTGTCAGAGAAGCCTTCATAGACCTCAGATTTATTTTCATTTTGACAACAGTCCCAAATCCTTGTCAAAAGCAGTCAAAAATCAGTCAGATCAAAGTCTTGCCAAAGTGCGCCGTGTCCTCTGGGTTTATCGGTCAGACCACATGACAACCAGTGAGCCAAACCACTGGGCTAAAAACACGTCTAGCAATGTTGGCAGCGGTTGAGTCTCAGCAGCCAAGCCTTGAAGGTAAAAACGAGTGATTGAACTCTTTTAATCCGTGAAAACATTTAACATTTCAATTAATTTTTTCCAAATTATAAAAGGGATGATATATCATTACATAACAGAGCTTCATCACCGTACCCACTTTCTCTTCATTTTATAATCCTAATTGTATCAATATCTGTCCTCTATCCTAGTCGACTTACATGTGTATGTTTATTTGCATTTTCTCATTGCTGTGCTTCAAATTCCCAAATGAATCCGTAATTACAACCTCAACTCAACCAAACATTTTTTATCCATCTCCAAAAAATACTAAACGTTACATGTATACGATCGTCATTATTGTATAAACACAACTAACAGTGATGTGCCAGGCAATCACGAAGTAGTATTTTCTGTGACATAAACATCTGTACATCATCATTGCTGCGTTTTACAGTACTGTTACCTCATCATCCCACTTGGCAGGAGAAAGAGAAACATCTGCTGCTGTTAATCAGACTGTAAAGTGATCGTAACCGATGGAGTTCAAGTGAAACTGACTGTAGCAGAAACTCGCCTCGCAGAGAGAGGATGACGACATGTATTTTGAATGCTCCTACCTGAACCCGGCGTCTGCTTCTTTATCTTGAACCAGATTTTTACTCAGGCCTTTTCTGTGTATTCCACTTTTTCCTCACACTGTGTCTACTTTGCCATGTGTTCTGTACTCCGCTGTCCTCTATCTGTCCAGGTTACTCTGCTTTTTACAAACCAAAGAGCAGCGGGCCAAACACACCCACTACTCGCTCTGAGTGTGAGACACAGAGAGAGTGTATCAGGTGACTGGAGCAAGAGTGGCATGTGTCATCGCTATCTGAACCCCCGAACCCACAGCGTCAGGTGTGTGTTTCTGTGCGTCGCTTCTTAATCCCCTGCTGCCATTTCCCCCAGAGAGGGGAAACTCTATCCCAGAGGACAAGACGGCCATAGAGAGAGGAAAAAAAACCGACCACTACTTACAGATTATACTGAAGGATTTAGGATTAAGTTACACCTGCTGCAGTCGGCCCTTTGTATTCTATACATACTTTATCACTTTTAGTTGAAATTTGAGTCATCTGATGCCTCAGTGGGTCATTGTGTCTCAAGCAAGCCCTGTTTTAACACCCGCCCGTGGTGTTGCGTTTTCTTTGCCGTTTGTCAGTTCATTAATGTGATGATCAGATGCATTAGCGAGGACCTAACTGAGAGGAAGGGGCATAAGTGGGTGGTGGATTTTGCAATAAAAAAAACATCCAGTAGCTTCCTCAGTTTCTTTATCATTGCAGGGCCAGCTGTCCCACGGATAATATAATCCCCATTAAAAATGAATTACAAAGCTAAACATCAGAAGTTTCACCTGCTGAGAAGACAACTAGCGTCTCTCCAACTAATTCCAGGGAACAATGATGGACCTGCTGGAAAGAAGACAGTAACCAAGTGCTCATTGAATGGACAGCTGAAACCACCTCTCCTCTCATCTTTCACACATAAGCTTGATGACTGTTTTTTGAGTCTTATCCCCTCTGGCCGAGGTAAGTGGGTGGGGGTGCTTGAGTGACATTTGAACTTGTTTTGTTTTTTCTTAAAGAGCATTTGACATATATACAATATATGTGAGGTATAAATATACAAAATAGTGGACATCATGAACATTCTCAATTAACAATGAAGTGTGCTCACGGTTGCAGCTGTCCTCAATAATGCTTTTTGCTTCCAAGAGCTTCTGAAGTAATTAACGGTGAATGCATCCCTCTCTGCCCAGATAGATGTCATAGTGCCACAACACGTGGCTTTTTATCATTTGTAATGGCTTGCGACCGTCCTAGAGGCAGCTCTCCGCTTCGCTCCACTAAAAATAAGCGCCCGGTCTATTTTTGATGGAGTCAGTGTCAAGCTACACTGTCCCGATCGAGTGCGACAAGACGTCAGACACAGGAAGGGCATAGAGCATCCGCTCAACACCCTAGATGCTCAATCATATATTGATGGTAAAATTAGATAAACGGAAAGTGTAATGCCCAGATGCCAACCAGGCAGAGGATTCTCACAATTATCATCTAGTGGGAAATAAACTATTAAAACTGACCAATAAATGGGACAAATGTGTTAAGATTTGAAACAGAGATGCTGAGGTATTCAGTGTATTTACAGTATTATTAGGAAGCATGTTTATGAATAATGAATAATGTGGCGATAAAGTCTATTTTGCAGCTTGGCTATTCTAGCACTTCAAACTGGGAAAAAAACCCACTAAAAATCAAAGCCAGATAATCACGAATGAATGCAGTGGTGAGGCGATGTGGAATTTTGTTCATGCTGAAGTAATACCTCGTTACACATGTATGAACAAGTACAGGTTGGTTTAACATTAAATTGTGTGCAAACAAATCGTTCCCTGAGCACAAAAAGGGATGAACAGTGACTTTTATAATCTACTTTTTTTCCCCCCTCTGGCTCCACTGAGAGTTGAACATCTGCGGTTCAGAGTAGAATATCATTTTTTCCTTCCTTATGACCCGCCTCCATGTTATGCCAAGGCAACCGAGGCGTCTTTAGTTAACTTCATATTCTCATTCACAGAAAACTTGACTGTCTAGC
>CAESWR010000136.1:1323134-1333964 GCA_903171835.1 Mullus surmuletus | reverse complement strand
CTGATGTGGAGTTGAATGTGATTTGTTCTTTTAATTTCATAATCAGATGTTTATCCATGTTGAATGCATGCGTGTTGTTTGTTTCTTTTTTTAATCTTACCCCAGCCAGCAGGCCAAAGAACTTCTCGTAGGTCCTCTGCTGGGCGCAGCAGTCCAGGATCATGTTACACAGCTCTTTCTGTTCACACAAAACAACATTTGCCACTTTAACATGGAGCACATGATGCAAAATACATAAAAGCAACATTAACATTCGCATCTTGTCGGCGCGAATGGCCGTTATGATGCTGGCTGCTGATTGGGGAGCGGAGTCCACATGATTGCGCCTTTTATCTCTCAGCCTTCGAGGTGGAATGTTGCAGTGCTGACTAGTTGTTTTCTCGTTACATACGTGACTGGTTCCTCTAGAATGTAACTACGGGCTCTTTAATGGGCGTTTACTGCAATTAGTTGCCATTTAAAAAGATAATCTATTCATTAATAAAGGGATTAATTAGCTGCTGCTCATAAAATTGTAAGTGGTCTCTCTATCATATGACAGTAAGCTACCTATGGTTGCCTTGTATTCGTCCTAAACAACCTTCAGAAAGAGTTCACCAATCGCCCGCAAGTCCCACTCCTCTGTGCCAGTACTAATCACATTACATTATTACATTACACTGGAGAATAAAATAGATCTGAGTAAACTGGGGAAATATTTCCATCATGTGTTTTCCAATAATTATACAAAGCTCCTCCAGAATACACACAGGTCGGTCAAATTTCCTTCTCAGGCTTTAAACCAGCGGCTTTTTATTTGTTTGTTTAAATCAAGTGGGGGTGTCTATTTGCGCCTGCGAGAAAAATGTGTCAGAGGACAAACATCTTCAACGTGTGTGTGTTCCAGCTGTTGTGTTGAGTGACTCAGTCCTAATGTTGACGAAACTCTGTGTGACAAGGTCACCAGCTCTGACCTTTCACACGGACAGTTTCTATACAGTAGCTATACTTGTGAGGACCAGCAAAAGCCCCCCTGGTGTTATAAAACCATAGTGCTTCACTGCAGTCAATACAATATTGTACACATTTACACATTACTGTTCATTGCTTCTAGAATCTATACTGCCATCTAGTGGACTGCAAAAGCAATTATGATATTTTCAGAGTACCAAAACATTCTATTCATTTTTGCCTTTTCAACTTAATAAAATATTGATGCTTTATGTGCACGTGTGGATACATTACCACCACAAATTAAACATTTCTGAATGTTTTGATTTTTATATCCATCACCTGCTCAGATGGATTTTTTTTTTGCTCAACTGTGAACGTTTAATTTCATGTGGAGAGTGACAGGCTTTAAACAGGTGTCAGTGAGTTTCCTACCAGTTGTGTGTCTTCGAGTTGAACTGTAGTAACATTTGAGATAGATGATGATTCCAAAATATGTCCCCAATACCCGAAAACTGGGCTCATGTACTTGATCTTCCGCTTCTTGGAAACCAAATATTTTATCCAACTCGTCTTACTTACACTTTTCTGCTTTCAACACTTCTTTCATTGTGAAATACTGTAAGTGCCAACTGTGTTTTGTTCTGTGACTTTCACTGCTTTGCATATTTTGAGAAGCTCAAGACATCTGATGCGCTTCCTCTGAAGATGAATATATAAATAGATGTAATTACTTTTGCATTATAATACAATGTGATTTGCGACACTGTCTTTCTGCAAAAAATAACCAATTTTTTTTTAACAAATCATGGCACCAAATCCACTGAGACAGAAACCACCTGCATTTGGAGCACTGACAAAAAAGGACAACTTTCATTATTTTTCACTCATACGTCACTGCAGCCTTTTACATCACTGTTCCACTGATGTGCGTGTTCTGGCACAGCCCAAAATAGTGTCTGTACTCACCGTCTGGCTGTCAGGAAAGTCCATCTTGATCAGTTTGTGAGCACACTCCTCAAAGTCCAAACTGCAGAAAACAATCAGTCGGCCAATCAGTGTAAAAGTCTCGGCTCGTATACGAAACTGCATGCGTCTTAATGTTCAAATTGGCTTTCTATTACAGATCGAAACACAAACTTGTGTCAGCGTTTCATCTCAGTCTCCAAATCTGTGAACTGTTCTTCAATAAAAACCATGGTAACTAGGCCATCACACTCACACATGCGCGCACACACACACACACCACACACACGCCACACACGCACATAGAGACACATCTTTAAATATTCGTCCAAGTCCATCAATTACAGCCAGAGCTGTAAATAACTGCCAACATCCTCAGAGACAACCGAGTTACTGAGTGTGTATATTTTGGTGTGTGTTACTGTATGTGTGCGAGTGTGCGTTTTCTACTTCAGGGGGGACAAATTTGAAAACATGCTGGTGATGATGTGGTTGAGAGGTTTGAAGGATCAGACTGGGTTTTAAGTTCACTTCTGGGTGATTGGGCTGAGGGATGAATGGCTGAATAAATGAACGGTTTTCATCAACAGAAGTGTGTGTACCTGGACTGAATAGCGAGGTAGATGGTCCTCCTGAAGGCGACCAGGTTGACTTCTGTCTGATCAAAGATGGTGACCTTTTCATCTGAGGGAGAGAGAGAGAAATCATCTTTATGCCTATGCAAAATGGTGTCACAATCTGGTTCTTGCATTCAAAAAAGGTGATTTTGCTCTTTTTAGCTTCTTTGCCCTCAGCTTTATACTATATAATTTGATTTGTGAACTGTGGGAGAGGTTATTTTTTGTTTTCTGGCATTTTTTAATGTTATTTGGATCACTGGTGTCAACAGGATAATTGCAATGAGATACATATGATGAGACAGTCACATCTATCCCACCTTCTTCCCCTTCCTTTTCATCTTCCTCGTCTTCCTCGTCATCGCTCTCGTCACCATCCTCCCCCGAGTCGCTGCTGCCCTCGTCCAGGATGTCTGACGTGAGGGAGTGGGGGAAAAAAACATTTGTTTAACACTGAAAGAGGTGACTGTCTGAGTCAGAGCATTTGACGCAATGCTCTCACCTCTTTTAATAGTTTTGTATTTCTCTTCATTTTCAATGAAGTCCGGGTCCAGCTTGAAAACATCTGAGCGGCAAAAAGACAAAAACGTTAGGCCAAGATGCATCAAAGATCCCAGAGGGAATTGTCGCAGCTCTCTCGGTTCTTACTCAGGACATCCTCGATGTTGTACTCGTCTTCCAGCGGCAGCATATGGGTGAACTGGTCGTCTTCGTCCACCAGGTCCAGGCCCTCAGGTATGACTGGGTGATCTTTGAAACCATCCTTCCTGATGGCAAACATCACCTCAATCATGTACTGGACCCTTTTATCGATAGCAGATTCGTGGAGGACGTTCCTGAGACGCTCAAAGATGGCTAAAAGACAAAAAAAAAGGATGAGTCTTTGTTTCTCTTAATATTGTCAATGTTTGCAAATGATCTAACTGCAACGCCAATGATGTCACACTAATATCTGCAATTCACCGTTGATTCCTCGGGGGGAGACCTCTGTGAGTTTGAGTCCACACTCCTTTAGGAAAGCGATGGCGACTTCAACGCTGTCGTCCGTCGGGCGCTCTAGCAGCAGAGTCAGCATCTCCAGACATAAAACCTCATGAGCCTGTTGGTGAGAGCGGTGTAACAACACAGCCCGTTAAAGCTGAACATCGACATGGTAATAATGCAGCAGCTCTCAACCCAGTCAGCAGCACATACCACGTTTTGGTTGATGAGGTGAGCAACAAACTTGGAGGCTGTCAGGCACTGTTGCTGCAAAGCAAAACAAAACAAACCGGGTCTAAATACATTACTCAAAACACAGCGGCCAGTGACAACACTGCAGATATTTATAGCAGATCCCTATTCACAAATTTATACAAGATTGAAAGGCTATGATGAGGCTCGGGCTGATAATCCAGTGTTACCCAAATTAACTGGCAGCCTGGTGTCATTTTAGCTGATGCGATGAAGGTAAACTCGGCGGATGTGGGCATGTAGTGCATGTGGTACCTGCCAAATGAGGCAGCTGATTTATTGACCCATCTATCCTTCCTTTTTTCATGTTGTATTAAACAGATGGGAACAGATTTGCCCGTTTAATACCAGATTAAACACAACAACTGGGCGGAAAGTAGTTGAATGGTTTCCTGTTAGTGCGTTTTACTCTACTGTTTGTTTTTGATAATACCTCCAAATATGTCACTTTGTAGTAGAAACAATCTGCAATGGGATGCCTAATTAAATTAAAGACCAATTTCAGCAGAATTCATTCAACAGTGACATCAAATACTAATAATGAATGTACCCGCTTAAACCTCAACCCTGTATTTGCCGTTAGATTATCTCGCCGTCAGACAGACATACCTTGAGGTTGCGACGGTATCCCCTCCTGAAGGACAGGATGAGGCGTTTCAGGATCAGCTCTCCGATCTGTGGGAACTTGGAGTTGATGATGGACACCAGAGCAGCATAGACATGCGTGAAGATGGGAGATGCTGCCTGAGCTTGCAGCACCGAGCGAGCGAGCAGACCCCTGAGATACAGACAGATGGGACATCAGTAAGACAAGCGCGCCAGCTAGCAGATGAAGTCTGGATGTGTGTTGGTGCGTTACAGCCCACCTTCCCCTCACGATGTTCTCCTGCAGCAGTTCCTGAATGATGTTGACGATATTGGAAACGTTGACTTTGTTGATGAGACCATTGATGGACTTCTTCAGTGCCTCCCAGCTCATCCTCTGATAGGCCAGACTGCAAAAAAAGCAAAGAACCTGATTGAAAAACGGAAACTTGAACGAGTGTAGAATCAGAAATATAAAGTGCACGGACATACACACCTGCTCTTGTCACTGATCTGCTGCTGCATCAGGCGCAGCTTGGCAGGAGGGATGTAAGCTCCACCCGTTCTCGTCAGGATGGGGTCCAGCTCTTCCTTCTTCTTTTTCGTTGGCGGCTCATCAGCCTTCGCCGGCCCCCTGTCGGATGGTGAGGTGGGGGTCCGCCCCCGCCTCCGGTGATCTGACTCTCCGTCCCGGTTTGGCCACCTGTCGAAGCGTCTGTCCCTGTCGTCATGACGATCACCGTAGCGATCACTGCAAGAAGGAAAGGCAGTCAAGGATGAGCTTAAAAGAAATACCACAAGACTAAAAAAGAGACAAGTTCTTAAGGCTAATAATGCCTCAGGTGTGCGTGACATCATAATTTTTGTATATATTCATGTTACAGTTACCGAGCATAGCGTCCTCTGTCATAATGTGGCCGATCCCAGTCTCTTTCCCTGGATCTATCCCTTCCTCTGGACCTGGACCTGTCTCGTCCTCTTGATCTGGACCTGGATCTGTCTCGTCCTCTAGATCCGGATCTATCTCGTTCCCTGGACCTGGATCTGTCTCTTCCCCTTGATCTGGACCTGGACCTGTCTCTAGATCTAGATCTGGACCTGGATCTGTCTCTCTCTGCAGAATTGGATTTGGACCTGTCTCGTCCTCTGGATCCAGATCCGTCTCGCTCGTTGGACGTGGATCTCTGAGGAAGAGGAAGGGTTTGTCTGAGCACGTGTCATGGATAACTAAATGCAGAGTTTTCATTCTTGTCTTTAAATTAAGTAAGAAAGACAATGATATGTACATGTGACTTCCTTATGCTTACTTTGATCTGAGCCACGCTGCTCCTAATCTTTCTCAGCACCCCCTGATGTTCTTCATCATCACTGCTGCTGGTGCTGTCCGAGCTGCTAGAGGCAGGACTGTCTGCAGGGCTGGCACCAGGCGATGGCTTCTCTTTAGGGCTGCCTTCATCTGCAGCAGCTTGTTGGGGACCCTGTGTCGCTGGACTAGAGCTGTCATCTGACCCCTCTGTGGATAGGAAGATTGTAGCAGCTTGTAGATGACATGGGGCCTTATTTACACGTTACATGGTTTCAGATTTATGTAAAATTAAGTTATTAAAGGGTGGGATGCATTGTAAAATGTAATATGATGATTGGCAAAACTAAGATAGACCTTATGTAAACCGTATGTAAAGATTAAATGTTTTTTGCAAAGTGATGGGCCCATTCTGGTGACACTAGGTCTTGCTCACCACTCTGTTCTCTCCTTGCAGGACTGGGACTTTGACTTCTGCTTGGGGAAGCCATGTCTGAAACCGAAAAACATAAACACTTGAAATGTGCATTATAACAGCCACCACATAAACATCCATTGATATAACACAATGTGACAGTTTTAGTTTATGGAAACCAATGCCTTTTATCAGCACCAACTGACTCAATAAATGTTGGTAACTGTCGGAATAATGATTAACACAAAGTAGTTTGGAAAGCCCCATGGATCAATAAAAATGATTATTGTCAGTATTTGTCCAGTATTTGTCCAAGCCATTCAACAGTATCCTTGTTATGGTTGAAACCAGCTGTTGCCAACACATTTTATAGACTCTGGTTATTATCAATAAAACCAAACTCGTCACACATCTGGCATTGGTAGAATCCGTTGAATAAACAATTGAGTTGTTTTCCAGCCACCATCTGTAATGTGTTGCCATGTGTGCTCAGAGGTGCTAGTTAGCTGGCCGGCTAATGCTATCCCGTTCCCGCGCTCGTTTCTCGATAAAAAACTACCCGCCAATTTCTTCTCCTCGTTCGAAGCGAACTTCCGTCGGCAAACTTTGCTTTTTCACGGCGCTGAATCGTCTTTCTTACCGTTGACTTTCTCCAACTTCAGGTCCGCTGGTGAATCTCTTTCGTTATGGCGGAAACTTCGTAAAATCAAATACTTCACTTCCGGGTTACGAAGTGCTTCCGGATTTGTTTTACAATAAAAGCATAAAAGCATTCCTTCTTGTTTTTGCTTTTTTTTTAAATCCTCTTTTTAAAAATAACTTTAAAATTCTTAATTTAATCAGGAAATTATATTTATTGTAAACAAAATAATATAGGAAAATAACAATTATGACATTATGAAATGATTCCCTTATCATGCAAACAATAAACGACTTTTCAACTAAATTTAAATCTTATTCTAGTATCTTATTCTTATTATTATTCTTTTTATTCTTATTCTAGTATCCTCCAAAAACACGTCCATGAACATGAAGTGCATGAATTTCCTGCCCGACACTGACCTCTGGTGGCGAAGGCTGTACACAACAGCTCATAATGCAACATTTCCTGAAAACATCTATTATTTCTTGGTTGTCACTATCTACGAATACTGTAGCGTATGCAGTAAAGGTAAGAGGGATAAGTAAATAATAATAATTTTCATTTTGATACAGCTGATTGACTAAAAGAACGTCAGCTATATCCCTGAAATCAATTGTGTTTCATAAATTGAATTTACTCCGATGTCCATGTTTCACTGTTCATAGAAAGCAAACAACCCTTTGATGAGAATTCTTGCCACAATTTCATATATTAGACCCCTTTTTGGTCTACAGCCTTGACCCAAGGTTTTCCCCCTATGAGCTCATACATCTCTGTCTGTTCCTGTAAGTCACTGAATAAACAAATAAAATGAATGTGTATGTAAGGCATTACTGTTGAAATGTTAAAAAGCCATTACTTGGGAAGCAATGATTCCTATTCCCTGCCAGCAAAGTGCTCACATGGGAGCTCAGAGGATGCCAAAATGTATGCCTACAATCTGTATGATTAAAAGATCCATTTGCATGTATGACAACTGTGGCTTTCATCCATTTGTGCTCTACACAGTGAATAATCTGCAAAGTTATGTCTTACACAACATCTATTACACCATCTCTCACTTACACTCAAGTATGCTGTCTTCCTGCCTCCCACCCCCACACACACACACACGCCTTAATCGCTACAAGTAAACCAACTTGCATGTTTATCTTGCTCGCTTGCAGCATCTACTTTGTTTCATGTTGTATACGAGACCATTGCTCTTTCGCCTCTACACATGACATATAACCCCCCCCCACACACACACACACACACGCCGATCCCAAGGGAGTTTTGCCACACATTCTTGAGCGCACACTTCATTGTAGCGGTGATTCAGAGCAGCTCATGTCCAAATAAGACTAAAAACCTCAGCTTTTTCACTGGGTTTGTGTCTGAACTTTAGCTGCTCTACATAGGGGGGAGGATTTATAGATGATACTTGGTTGGAGTACAATGTAATCTTTCCATTGTTTCTGCACATAAACTTCATAACTTCAGGGTGTACATTAGGAACGTGTTCATTAAAAGTGGAAATTTGCGGATTTATGGTTTGACTTTTGGTCTTGCCCACTTCTGACTTTTAGGATTTCCTCTACCTGAAGGATTTATCTGTCTTAACTCGGGACTTGACCTTGATTTGACTTGGTTTAATTTTGATTGCTTGGTTTGAATCAGACTTGGAGACAAGTAGGGGATTAGAAGTTGTAACTGTGGTTCTTTAGTCTTCTTACTTTTTCCCTCAACTCCGGACTTATACTTTATATACAAATATACACTTAATATACTTAATTTTAGACTTAAGGCATGAATCATCTTGGAAGTGAATGGGCATCAATCATAAAGACAGTATAATCTTAGGATTGTATCAAGTTTGAGGCTGTTTTGGAGTTGTTTTTCCCTGAAAATAAATCTCAAATTATTCCTGATTCCCTTTGTAAGACACCTAAATAGCAGATCCCACTTCCCCAATTCAATTTAGAGACGCCTGTGTGTGTTACAACTGTGTGTATGCTGTGTGTATTCTCCTTGTCTGATGCTGCGACATGAACTTCCTGTTGTGTATCAGCACTCAGCGGCGTTGTGAAGTTGGATGTTGGAAGACGCAAAAACAGGAAAACCGCCGAGTTTACAAAATTAAAGCATCAATGTGCAGCGTGTAAATATTGATTCATTAAGTATTTTAATGAGATTTTTCATTAAGTGGGAAATGCAGAGGTTCTCAGCAGAACCTCGATATCACCGTACTTTACTCAAGTGCATTTGAAATACTTCAGAAATAGTCTAGATCCAGCGAAACAGTGTTTGAAGTGCACAATAGGATCACAGACAGTAATTTCGCATTCGAAGTAACGTGTGTATATGAATAGTTGCATCCGTTATAAAGTGAAAAAAAAAATTACACTCAAGTTTTTTCTGATGAAGCATTGCTTGAAAGCAAAGCATTTTGACTGTTCAAGCCAGTTGGCCGTGCTTTTATTTTGTAAGAGCGGAAGTTGATGAAATGCGCCACAACGCGCATTGATTGTTCAGCTAGTTGGGACAAGCCTGCGATGACACACTTTCCCTCACACACACTCATACCCACGAACACACACAGCCTCGGCCTCTCCCCGCCTCCGTTCCCCGTGTTCTCTCGCTAAACCAAGCCGACAAAAAAAAAAAAAACCCCTCCTCCGGTACCGGTTCCGGACCTTCTGCCGTCGAGTGTGTCGCAGCCGGTAGAGCATCAGTCGGATGTGCGCTTTTACGTGACACTTTACGTGACGACGCGTTCTCTGTCCGCGGCCATGGAGGGAGCCCGTTTTTAGGAATACCGAGTTTTGGGGTTTTTTGGGGGGGAAGCGAACGCAGGTAAACGTCGGCGATCACAAAGCCCCCCCACCTCCCACCTCCCACCTCACCCCCCCCGACTGTGATTCCCATCGGCGGCTCAGCGGCAGCCATGGTGGCGGGCGGACGCGCGGCTCTCGCGTCGCTCCTGCTGGCGTGTCTGCGCCTCCACGGCGGCGCCGCCTTCAACCTGGACGTGGACAAACCCTCCGTGTACACCGGACCCCAGGGCAGCTACTTCGGCTTCTCCGTGGACTTCTTCAAGCCCCCGAACAGCCCCAGGTAGTAAAGCATTACCACATTCACTATTATTGACCATTATCTTCACAATGAGGACAAATCTCCATGTTTTAAGTGTCAAACTGGTCTGACATCAGATGTCAATACCGATAATCTATGGTAGCAGATACAACATTCACTATTATTGACGATTATCTTGACAATGCGCACAAATCTCCATGTTTTAAGTGTCAAACTGGTCTGACATCAGATGTCAATACCAATAATCTATGGTAGCAGATACAACATTCACTATTATTGACAATTATTTTTTTAATGCGCACAAATCTCCATGTTTTAAGTGTCAAACTGGTCTGACATCAGATGTCAATACCAGTAATCTATGGTAGCAGATACAACATTCACTATTATTGACAATTATCTTGACAATTGCGCACAAATCTCCATGTTTTAAGTGTCAAACTGGTCTGACATCAGATGTCAATACCGATAATCTATGGTAGCAGATACAACATTCACTATTATTGACAATTAT
This sequence comes from Mullus surmuletus, assembly GCA_903171835.1. NCBI lineage: Eukaryota > Metazoa > Chordata > Actinopteri > Syngnathiformes > Mullidae > Mullus > Mullus surmuletus. The sequence goes on along the minus strand of CAESWR010000136.1, from coordinate 1,323,683 downwards.
TTTTACAGTGCGCACAAATCTCCATGTTTTAAGTGTCAAACTGGTCTGACATCAGATGTCAATACCGATAATCTATGGTAGCAGATACAACATTCACTATTATTGACGATTATCTTGACAATGCGCACGAATCTCCATGTTTAGATGTTTTAAGAGTCAAACTGGTCTGACATCAGATGTCAATACCGATAATTTATGGTAGCAGATACAACATTCACTATTATTGACGATTATCTTGACAATGCGCACGAATCTCCATGTTTAGATGTTTTAAGAGTCAAACTGGTCTGACATCAGATGTCAATACCGATAATTTATGGTAGCAGATACAACATTGCTTACATCTGTTTCGATTTTCTGCAGAATTAGTGGCATCCACCAAGTTGGCAAGTCATTAAAAAATAATCAGTAACTAAGTAATTACATTGTTATTGTAAAAATTGTTAAGTCAAAAAGTCTTAACTGGAGCTGTTAGTTTCAAACTGTGTGGTGCCATAAAAAAATCATGTTTGCTTCACAATGATCACTTTTGCAGAAGATGACTTTTGC
>CAESWR010000136.1:1295323-1310452 GCA_903171835.1 Mullus surmuletus | reverse complement strand
GGCTGAGCTCAGCTGAAAAACTAGATTGTTAAAAAATACAGATGTTTTGAAAAAGAAGACATCATTTAAACAATGTGAAAAAACTAGTCTGTCATCACTTAAATAAATGTTCACTTGGGCACTTCTTGTTTCCGTGAACCAGTTTCACTTCAGCTTATCAGACCAGAGTGTCTCGGTGCCAGACCATTTTAACCACCTTTTTCTTTTTTTCTTTTAAATGATGTTAGAACAAAAAGTTGTTGAAACTTCTTCATCAAGTGACAAGTTTGTAACTAATGAATCTAAGCCAACTTATTAAATGATCAGTTTCTGGAACGGTGACATGGCAAAGCATTAAAGATAGAAGCGAAGGAAAAGGGAGGAAGAAAGAGGTTGTCATCAGCGGAGTTAATGACAGAGTTCCCCATCATTTCCCTGTCTGCTCACCATAACTCGCCCTATGAACCCACCAGCTTCTCTTTTTATCCGCTTCCTGTGAGCTTTTTACTTTGAAACGTGAAGCCTCCTCTTCATATTTGTTTTATGTATGTGTCCCCGTTTGTATGTGTAAGTGTCCATCCTGTTCTTTCACGTTTTAGTAAAAGTGCTTCTCATCCTCTATTTAGACAATGTTTCAATCTTCTCTTTCCCCTCTGAAGTCATGTCCATTAGTCACTCTGGGGTTGTTTTCCCGTATGAGCTTCTTTTGTTTCTTTGGAAATTACGTAGTCTTTCTCCCGCTGAAAAACTGCGAGTCATGACCTCAAAGCCAAGAGGCGTTGGACGTTTGCACAGCACAAAAATCTGCAAGATGTAATAAAAATGTATGCAGCTTTATTGCTCTTTGTGAAGGAGGCCAGTGGTCAGGCTCAGTTACAAAACATCATGTTTTGCATCATGTAAACTTGTTGGGAGATGACTGGATTTTCTTGCCCTGCTTATGTCAACACCCACTTGCACATGCATGGATCAGATTAGCCAAATGCAACATGGCCAAAATCCATAATCAAACCATCCAGATGTTAAAAAACATCCGCGTCTTCACTGAAAAATGTGTGTGTGTGTGTTTTGTTGACTGAATGACTTGTTATTGTATATTGCTTTTGTACCAAGTGATGTACAAGTGCATTCATCCTGCCAGAAAATACATATGCATCTTAATCACATCTACCATTCTATACACATGAGTCACTTTATATTGTAAATGGATAGGTCCCAGAATTGCAAAGAAAGAACAAAAAATAATACAGAATGTAGCCAATTCTTCCCCCTCCACTACTCCCCTGCTGCGTTGAGAGCTATTAAAGTGCTGCATGTCTCATCTGTGATGTCAGTTTATGTGGTGTAGAAAACATACCTGCAGGACACATCATACCTTCAGGAGTGGGTCCAAATCATTGTATGAAATTTATGTTTAACAGTGTAGACAAATCAGTATTCATTTAATGTAGGCTATTATTCCAAGTGACCTTTCATAAACTCATAATGTTTTCTGTCCTCTGTGTTGTAGATGGCTGCCTATTTTGGTCACTCAGTGGCTGCCACTGATGTTAATAAGGACGGGTGAGTTTGTCCATTATTCTGCTTCATACCCATATAACTTAACATAGAACCTCCCCTCTGAACAGTTGCATTTTCACAAGAATCCGGTGTAGTGAAACAAGCCCTGTCATTTTCTGCTGCAACATGAGTGCCGACCTTCTTAGTTTAAAGGGTCATTATGTCCTTTATAACCCTTGCTGACCACTGGCAATACATAGGGTGCATATCGTAACCTGATGGCAAAGTGGTACTGCATTTCTCAGCAGTTGATCTAGCTTTTAGTTTTTCACCTTAGGTTAACAAGATTGAAAGATGCACAATGTCTTTAAAGAGGAGTTGCTTCTTGAGTCATAGCAAAACTTCAAGTGAGATACGAGACAGTGTGGAATCCACCACCTTAATCGCGGACACAAATGGGCTGACATCACTAGCTGATGCTTCTGCCCTCAGGTCAGCTGCTGGTGCTAATAAAGGGCTGCGATGTGCCAAGGAACATAGTTGATGTAAACTGTGCAGGTTTCTCTCAAAACAAATACTTTGCACCTGTTTATGAGGCAGGAAATACTTTAAACATGTGCGTAGCCTTAAGGATACCAAAAAGATTCTTTGTTAAGTGTCAAGAGTCCTGTTCAGCAAGTGTGAGACACAGTTAAGAGAAAATGATACTTGAGTTGTAATTTCAATTATAATCTTTTGTTTAAGATCACTTACAAGATTTTGTTTATGTTTTCTTTTAGTTTGATAGATCTATTGGTGGGAGCGCCTCTCTTTATGGACAGAGGCTCTGATGGCAAACTGAGAGAAGTGGGACAGGTAAACACACACACACACACACACAGTTTCTTCTTATAGACACTGAAACTGAGAAACTTGCATTGTGGTTGTGGTCAAACATGGCACCAAATTGCATGTGGGTAGTCTGCGGATGCACCATTGCACCAGCTTTAGTTTGAATTCTCATGTGAACCTCTTGTTAAGTAATGGTCACCACAATGAAGACACAGCCAGCAAATTTCCATCTCACATCTCAGTCTTTACAGGCCCTATTGAACTGGTTTGTTGAATTTTGACACCCTGAACATTCACAAAAATTTGCTGGAATGCCTTCCTCGTTGAGATATTTGATATCTTGAAGGCTGCGGGCATTGACTAAGCAAAATGGCATGAATCCTGGCGAGAAGGTTTGTCCGAAAATGTTATATACACAGACCTCTTTGATTTATAATTGCGGACTTCTGTGCTAGTTAATGGCATGGCTAACAAAGCTTCATTGATTCATACACCTAAACAGTAAGTCATTTACAATAAACCCCCCCTGCTGGTTTACGAGTGGAAAAGCTAGCAGGAGGAAGTGTAGTGTTTGTATTAGCAGTAACTTAAAGGGTAAACTCATACGACAGCATGTGCTTCCCAGTGTTGGTGAGCAATACTACAAATGTGGCAAAGTCGTATAAAGCCTTTAGAGCCTATAGAGGGTACCTTGGAGACAATACATCTGCATCGATTGTCACAGCAGAGCGTGTTAACTTGTGTGTGTAGTCGGAAACAAATCACCCTAATCTGGCAGTAAATGAGTGTGTGTATCTATTAATATCAGTAGACACTTTGATGTGGTTGCTAAGATGGTCACAGTGAAGAAATGGTAGTGATTGAATGCAAAGACCCTGCTGATCTGCAAGAACTAGTTCATCCTTTTGCCTCGTTTCTTGTCACGTTTGTTGTATCAACCATGAAAATTATTTTAACTATGTTGAGTCAGAGACAATTTTAAAGGAATTATTTACTTTGATTAATGAGTGGTGTGTGGACATTGATGTGTAGCCAGAATAGGGTGTTCTTGCATTTTAATCATCTTATTTAGGAGTTTTGGTTTGGAAAGCTTAACAGGCTTTCCCCTGCACGTGACTTAAGAAATTGTTATGTGAGCTACCCTTAACGCGTACCGTTTGTGTTCTCCAGGTGTCGGTGCACCTAGGTCGAGGGGGATTCTCCTTCCATGAGCCGCAGGTGCTCACGGGGTCCGAGGTCTATGCCAGATACGGCTCTGCAATCGCAGCGCTGGGAGACCTGGACATGGATGGCTATAATGGTAACACACACTCACACATGCCCGTCAGTAGATGTAAGTGGAGCAGAGATCTGCCCCCCTAAATAGACCCAGACCTCAAGAGTTCACGCACCAAGCCCCTGTCCCTTTTATCTCTGTTAAAGATGTGGCCATCTCTGCTCCATATGGAGGCCCTGACCACTATGGCTTGGTATACATTCATAATGGCCGACCTGGGGGACCTGACCCTACACCTTCCCAGGTATATATACTGCATGGGTGCATCAAACCAGATTTGATAACTTTCAATTCATTACACTGACCAGTTTGACAGCTGAACTGACTGTATTTGTATTTGAATTGTCTCACTTCCCAGGTCCTGCAGGGGAAATGGGCATCCAGCTACATGCCTGCTAGCTTTGGGTACTCTATGACTGGAAACACTGACATAGACCAGAATGGATATCCAGGTACACACCCAATGCAAAGAGCACAGCAGGTATCAAATTAATGTCTTTACTGCTCCTGTGAAAACGGCTGATGTGTGTTTTCTGTGTTGCAGATTTAATAGTGGGAGTGTTCGGAGCAGACACAGCAGTTCTATACAGGTAAACTTGTGTGTATGTGCATGTGGGTGTGTGGTTTTGTGTATGTGTCGGCTTCCCTGCTGAGGCTGCAGTGGCTGTATGTGCATCTCTGATACTGCTCACGGAGGCTGAGGAGTTTAATGAGCAAGACCTCCTCTGATATCAAAGAGCTGCTGCTTTCATTTAGTTTCCTCCTACTGACTTTATTGGCACATTAGGACCAATTTTACCCCTCCACAGCAGAGATGTGTCCTCTGTATTTATTTAAGGCAGCTACACTCCTGCAGCTCATTATATATCTTAAATGTTAAGTTTATAACATGATAACACCATGAAGTCACAATCCATGTTTAGCTCTTCTAACGTGTGTTTTAAATCAAATGTTTGTGTGTGTCAGAGCTCGTCCGGTGATCAGCGTGAACGCCACTTTAGTGATGACACCTCAGATCATCAACCCCGAGGAGAAGAAATGCATACTTCCTGGCACCACCACAGCTGTATCCTGGTGAGTTTGCACGTGAGACTCCCAGGCTTCAGATATGTTTGGATTCCTACTCCGTAAACGCATTTATGGATGTGCTCGTATGGCTGTTTTAAATGTGCTAGAGTTGTCTGCTTCTTATCCTCTTACAGTAATTTATATACAGTAACTTGTTTTTTGTTTTTTTCTATTTCAAATGGATACCAATTTTATTTTCACTCTCATGGTCAAACTGAGAAACTCGCTAGTTTGACTGTCTGGATTAAAGTAGATTACTGGTCTTTTTAAGTCAACTCAAAACTAAAATAGTCTTTGTGTTTTTTTCCAGTTTGAAGGTGACATACTGTCTGAAGGCGAGCGGTCTGGGGGCTCAAGCCTCACTCAGTAAGTAAAACCCGGCCCACCACCTGTCAGCTCCGTCTGCTTTTGGATTATGGTGTGTGAAGCCTCAACAGACAGTTGTCATGTCTGCGCACACACTCACTGATCCCTCGGAGGCCCATCCTGTGTGTGGAAATAATTATCTGGTTATGGAGGCGCTGACCAATTCATTATTTCCTCCCCTCCCGTCTCCGTTTCCTCTGCAGATTTCCGTGTGGACCTCATGTTGGATCGTCTCAAGCAGAAGGAGGCGACGAAACGTGTGTTCTTCCTTCACAGTCAGAAAGTTGAGTACACCAAAAACATGACGGTATTGAACGGCAAAGCCCCGGCCTGTGAGGAGCAGCACATCTTTTTGAGGGTAAGGCTCAGAACTCAGACTTTTAAGAGTGGTAAGAAAGAGGAAACTTGATGAACAGACAGTCTGGTTGTGCAGTTTGCATTAAGTATATGAAGATATTATGTCAGTTTCTTTCAATCAATGTAGGAATGTTTGCCTGATCAAAAGTATATGTTTTTCTCTGTCAGGATGATCGTGACTTCCGTGATAAGATCACTCCCATCTCCGTGGCGATGGAGTACAGTCTGGACTACCAACGGGCCGCCGACAAAACCGGTCTGCTGCCCATCCTGGACATGTCAGCCCCGTCCAACGTCACCAAACAGGTAACATAGTTTTCACGTTTCACAATAAATCATGTGCTGTGGTTGAAATTGGATGACCTTGTGTATTAATTAATGCGATTATTAGTTTTCCTTAATTGCATGCTTAAAAAAAAACATTTTGTCTTTAACCCGCCCCTTTTTTCCCTGTTTCTTCTTGCAGGCTCATATCTTGCTAGACTGTGGAGATGACAACATCTGTAAACCTGATTTGAGGTTGTCAGTGAAGAGGTGGGAAACTGTTCATCTTTTTTCTTTGTCATAGCCAACACGCTGGATTAATTATACTCAGTCCTTGGAACAATTACACTTAAGGAAATATCATTTAAAGGGGAATTAAAAGTTGATGGACTTTTGTGGCTGTTTTTCTTACATCCGAATGTATTTCCGTTGAGAGAAAAAATAACGTGTGCCGCCATAAAGATTTGTTGTGGTACTTTTCTGACCATATGCTACGATTGTTCCACAGCGACCGTCAGCAAATCTACATTGGTGACGATAACGCTCTGACACTGGAAATCACTGCTGAGAACCAGGGAGAGGGAGCCTACGAGGCCGAGCTCCACGTCTACCCTCCGCAACAGGCTGACTTCACCGGGGTCGTCCGCAGTCAGGTAACGTCACCGTCAACAACACATCAGCAACACCTTTACTAAAAGAGAATCAATCAAACATCTCACTAATTCTGAATTTGTGTCTCGTTTGTTTTTTTGTGGTTTTTAACAGACCCTCACTCGGCTGTCCTGTGCTTACAAGAAAGAGAACCAGACCAAGATGGTGGTTTGTGACCTGGGAAACCCCATGAAGGGAGGAACAAAGGTACGATGTGCACCAGCTGCCACCATTTCACAACACAAGAAGAAGGTTTTACTCATGAAACGCAGTGAGGGACAGGTCACAGCTCACAGCTCACATGGGGGAATTTCAATATTTTGCTGAAAGTGGAGCTTTGACATTTAACAAGAGTATATTTAACTTCCTGACTCGTTTACATGTCATACCTTCTTTGTTCTTTCTGATTCAATCAGGTGCTGGCTGAGCTGCGGTTCAGTGTGCACCAGTTGTCAGAAGAAGACACCTCTGTGAAGTTTGACCTACAGATGGTCAGGTACAGTCCAGCCCTTCAGCTGTCGTATCGTCGCTATCCAGTGATTATTTTGTTTCCATGGTTGCAGTGCAAATCAAAACCATACCGGCGAGTTTCGTGTATATCCTGTGATTCTGAGTCCTGCACTTGATTGCTCCCCAAATATCAGCATGCATTTTATTTGGGGTAACTCAACTTCAAACCTTTGTCGATACAAAGTAATTGAAAAGAGAAAAAAAAAACTGTTTGCTATTTCAGATAAGTTACAGCTATTTTGAACACCCTTTCTGCACGGATTCCCTCCTCGCTGCCTTCTTTGGGACTATTTGTGATGGTCTGCCGGCCCCGTCGCTGCATCAGCATTCCTTGCAGGGCTGCTTTTCTCCCCGCAATCATTTGAATGACAAAACCCCCCAGAAAGTCTGCGTGAAGCAGCAGCACCCCGCTCAGCGTCAGCAGCAGTCTCGCCTTTCTGCAGTGTGAACGCGGATCTTGGTGTTTGTGCATTTCAGAATGTTTGTGTTTCTGTGGGAGATGGATGGAAGTATGTTAATGACGGGTTTCAGTGGCCTTCGGGTCAGGCTTTGACAGCTCAGCTCTCTGAAGCGCCGTTGCTGAATGGCAGATTTACTGGTCTTAAAAATGTGTCTCGCAAACCCCTTTGGTTTATTCTGGATGGATACATTTGAAGTGCAGCTGAAATTAAAGTCATTGCCATTTGCAGTCTGGGTTGTTAATAGTCTGGTGCTTTTGAAATAAAGGAAAAAATATCTTGAACGTGTGTAGAAAAAGGGTAGAATGCATAACTTAAATTTCTGTGGATAGCCTTTCAAAATCCTAATAGGAAGTTACGGATCCAAGTCTGCCTATTTCATTTTGAATGATATCATACACAGATTGCTTCAGAAACAGCAACACCACCTTGTGGTTATTTTTAACATGACATCAACTAAGTCTCATTCATCTATGCAAAAAATGTGTCTTTTTTTACACCTGGATGAGTGTGTTCATATGATTTTGATTAGTGAAGTTGTTAATCGGGTGTAGTTCATTTAACGCTTGATATATTTAACATTTGTGTCTCTGTGTTTTAGCTCTAACCAGTTTAACAACACCAGCCCCCGAGTCTCCAGCATCACCAAACTGGCTGTCCTTGCTAAAGTCTCCATCAGAGGGTAAAATTCACACAGACAGACACACACACACACACACACAGACACACAGACAGACACACACACACACCACCCTGGAATTCTTCCCGGTGTAGCTCTCCTACAACTGTGGTAACAAGAGTGTTGTTAGTGGGCACGCTGACATTGGACTGATGACCATATAATGACATCTCAGTTAAACTGGATTTAGCACAAGTTTTCAAGTCTCCTGCTCACTTGGCTTATTTGTACACACGTTAACCCATTTTTGTCAAGCCCAGGGCCACAGTCAAGATGGTCATCCAATCATGTGAAATTAAAATTGCGGGGGGGGTGGGGGAGAACAATTGGATAACACAAGTTTGTTTGTCGTTCTCGTTTTCAGGACATCATCTCCTGGACAGGTGCTGCTTCCAATCGCCAACTGGAAGCCCAAAGAGCATCCTGTAGTCGGAGACGACATCGGACCATCGATAGTGCACGTCTATGAGGTACAAACACACGTGTGGAGATAGGCAGCATATATATATATCGTTTCATCTGACTATACACTTTTCAGTGTTATGTTCTATTTCTGCTGGTAGAACACTAAACTAATGAAAAAAACCTCACACAGTTCTGGCTTCAGCACTACAAAAGCGGTTTTAGAACTGATTGGTACAAAGATTGACCACGACACTTTGACTCCTCAGCTTCTCAACAGCGGGCCCAGCACATTTAGTAAGGCGGCGCTGGAGGTCCAGTGGCCATATCAGTACAAGAACGGCTCTCTGCTCTACATCACCAGCTATGAGACAGAAGGTCCCATCAACTGCACCACCGACATGGAGATCAACCCACTTAATGTGTCGGTAAGAGATCCTCACAAGAAGAGGAAAAAATCAAAGTCAATTAGAGTCCTCAGTTTGAATCAACTGCTAAATCACGCTATTTAATGAATGTTTGCTATTAAAGAAAGATGTTCTGTAACTCATTAGTGCTGATGTTTCAATTGTATATTTCAGAATCCGCTGACCTCGGAGAAGAACACCAGCACCACCCCGCCCAGTGAACGGGAGACGGAGGGACGAAACAGCAACCACGTCAAAAAGAGGGACCTGGAATCAAGAGACGCACAAGGCGACCTGCAAACTCTGGTACACCCACACACACACACACACACACACACACCGAACCATAGAGCCGCTAAGGCACATTCAGGGATAATAATCATGAGTCTGTCCTCCCCGCTAACCCGGCTTTCTATTGTGTCCCTTTTTAAAAATAAAGGTTGCACAGAAGCCCTGGTTTTGTAAATGGGATCAAAAAACTGTGGCTAAGGGTTCCGGTCAATCCACAGCAGCTATCAGGCTTTTTTGCACAAGCCCTTCTTCTGCCATCTATTGTCCGCCACATTATTGCCAGCAATTACTGACTTCAAAGACTCAACCGACTTGAGATGAAAATACTGCAGTTGCTACAAGAGACCTTGCATTCTTTCCTTTAGGAATTTCATATCTTTGCCTGTCAAATGTTACTTTTTCCTGTAGAAAACTAGGGATGTCCCAGTCCGATATTGATACCGGTCTAATATCAGCAAAAAAAAAAAAGTATTTGATTGTATCAGCCTGCATCTAAACTCTTGGATATAAGTACTCATATACAAGCAGTAACCCCTATAGATAACCTGTGCTGAAATAGGAAAATGAGGGCTGTGTCCTTTCCGAATATTGATGAAATCCCAATGGTTGTGTATTTGTATGTGTAGGACTGCAACACAGCCGACTGCCTGCGGCTGAGATGTCAGGTGGGCCGACTGGAAAGGAGGAAGAACGCCATCCTCTTCATTTACTCTCGACTGGCTGTCAACAACTTCCTTCGGGTTAGCACACAGAAACGGCTGCTCCATCTTCCGCTCCGGCTGCTTTGCTTGTTAAGGGATCGTCTCTCAATGTTCTGCTCTGCTTTTTTTTTTTTTTCCCTTCTCAGACCGAAAATCAGAACCGTTCGTACGTGATTCGATCCACCGCCTCTTTCAGCGTCATAGAGATGCCGTACAAGAACCTGGTGTCGGAGCTGCCATCCAACAGCACGACGGTAAGACACACACACACACAGACACACACACACCAGAATATGAATCAGCAGGAAACTTGTCCTGGGGAAATCAAAAAGAAAGAAGTTATGCCCTCGAGACATTTCTTTAGGTATTTATACGTTTCTGGAATTGATTACCATCACATGATACAGTAATAGCAGTAAATCTTTTTATATTAATCATAAATAGTGCAGTAAAAAATATATGCATTTATTTATTTTCCCACTGAGTATGATGTGGCGGTACTTTTTTCCCCCCAACTTTTTTTTTAGAACATTTAAGCATCTGAGACAGACAATGTGAAATACAACCTAACACATATATATATATACTAAAAAATGTATGTGATGTAGCAGTATTTAAATGCTTTTGTGTTTGCAGGTGAGTGTATCAGTCATGTGGGTGGCAGATGTTCCTCCGCCAGTACCGGGATGGGTCGTGGCGCTGGCTGTACTGGCCGGACTGTTGCTGCTGGCGCTGCTCATCTTCATCATGTACAAGGTGAGGAGGTGGAAGAGAACGCTGACACAAAACTATTCATTTAATCTCATTTCATTTTAGTAAGGAACGACATAAATGAAGGTTTCAGATACTGTTAAATGTATCCTAACGTTTATTTCCAGTACTATAATGCACCATGAAAATGATAACCGATTTCATGTCATAAACACAAACATCAGATTTTTTCCGGGCTCTTTGTTTACTAATTTCCAACAGCGAGGGACAAATTTCAAATTCAAAATGCAAATGCAGTTGTATGGGAAAGTCGGCATTCTTCACTAGCCCTCCAATGCCGTGTGACCTAATTATTTTACTCGCCAAAACCTATTTTTACACGCATTTGGCAAGTGTTGAGTGCTAATTCTAAAGCCTGTCAGGGTGTTATTGTATCCAATTCATTTCTCACTTCAAGTCATCATCTTTCATAAGTCTCCCAACACACACACCGTGGATGAGAAACACTCCTTAAAATGGTTCCGGGGACACGGCACCTGCTCGACAATTTAATGAAAATGCTCCTATTCTCTCCTTTTTTTTTTTTTTTTACACAGTTGGGCTTCTTCAAACGGGTGCGCCCCCCACAGGAGGACTGCATCGAGAAGGAGCAGCTGCAGCCGGAGGAGAACGGCAACACCGACGCCTAGAGGATAAACCCAGAGGAACGCCCCCTCCCCGGTGTTTTTTTTCTTTGGAAAGTCCAGGAGAGGAAAAATCAGGGTAAAAACGGCCGTCGTGGATGGACTGTGACAGAATCGCACAGTTGACCGGCAGACGATTCTGTAAGGTTTTCTCTTTTTTTCTGCTCGCCATGCTGTGTTTGTGCCAAACTAAGGGCTGGACCAGATGAAATCCTCATAACTCAGGCTTCTTAACGCTCACTCAAGTGCACTCAACTTTAAATGAATAGTTCCGTTTTTTTTTTTGTTTTTGTTGGGGGTGGGGGGGGTGTTTTTGAATTTCTTGCCAAAGTAGATGAGCGCATCGAAGCCACTCACATTTCCGTACGTTTGCTTAGTTACGCATTAAATTGGCTCATCAGATTTGTGTCCGAAAGTAACGAAACTCACTCACCATACCTTTAGTGGCTAGTAATTTGCATTCGGCTTCAAATTCGGTGTGGTATTAACCTTCCCCTGTAATTTCTAGTTTCTAAAATGACCGTCATCAACTTGAAAACCTGCTTTTTGCCGTCGCATTTTCTGGAGATATGAGGATTTTGTCCACACCAGAGCTTGTAGTGCTTGGCCTGATTTAAAGAAAAAAAAGATTTGCACATTGACTGAGGTGTACGTTCTTGTTGCCCTGAAAGTCCACAACTGCTGATACATTCAAGTCATTTTTTTTTTTTTTTCAACACTCCTGCCCTGACCAGCAAACACACCATCGTCAATGCATCCTGAAAAGTTTGGATTTCTTTTCACATCCGGACTTTGAAAGTCTGAGGTCAGAAATCACTAACATAAACTTTTTTTTGGGTTAGCTCGTCCTTCTGGAGTCAGTGTAAAAGTTGGATGGCAATGTAGCAAAAGACGCAGACTCTACAGAAAGAAACGGCATCAGAGATAAAATATTTTGCAATTGAAAACATTTTTTATAACAGAAGATGAACAATGAGCACCAAAACTGAATAAATGATGTAGCAGAGGTCGGTTTAACACTCAATGAGACGACGAGGATTAATTATTAATTGTACTGTTGATCGGAGCAGCAGCGGTGATAACGCAGCAATATTCAATTTGATCATTGACAGAGCCAGACAGCAATAAATACAGAGTAAATTTGCGGATGAGTTGCATTTGGTTTTGTGAAATGTCTTTTTATAGATGCTTGTTTGTGCGTTACTGTCTGGGATTGTTAAGGAGTGTTGCAATAATATATTCACCTTGTATATACGTTCCTTCCTGCTGTGTTTGTAAGGTGGGACACGGCTCTGCTTTGGGTTGCTGGTGGGGTGTTTCCATTACATTGTTTTTGTATTTACTATGAAATAACGATCCAACTCATTTCACACAATCAAAAATTGATTATCTGTTGAGTACTTAGTTTAGTTTCCAGAATAGTACGTTATGTGTAGAAGAGAGTTTTAAACACAATCTGGTTTATGAGATGCACAGGTTTTTGTTGCTGAAAGAATTCAAGTTACAGATTTTATGTATATGAAAATATTGACATTTTGTAAGTAAGGAAGTGCCATCATTTTTTTTTTGGTTGGGGTTGTTTTGGTAGGGGGTGCATGACAAACTCTCCACGAGTCTTAACTCCACAAATGTGTCCAAAAAGAAGAGAATGGAGAGCAATGGAATGGAAATTGCTGGATTTGGTACATATTGTGATACTCCTTAAACACACAGAGAATTCGGAAGGTAAATCTGCAGTAAAGTGCTCGTATGAAAAGAGAGATTGACTAATATCGCCCATAACTCACAGGGAGCAGGACTTCACAAACAGCCAGTTAGTTCTAGTCACACATTTCCTTCCCTGCACTGAGGCGTCTTTGCTCCTCTGTTTATGAGTATTGGGTTGTTTTTTTTCCCGAAAGCAGGTTGCTTTTTTATGTTTGTATGAGTGAATTTATATATATATATGTACAATATATATATAAAAAGAGAACTATTTGAATTTACCCATATTGGGTTTGCATCATGAACTAATGTTGAAAAAATATACTTATCCAATTAACAAATCACAAAATAATACCAGCAGCACAACACTTTGCTTAGCACATTTTACATATAATGATTTTTTTTTCACTGATGTATGTTTGCAAGCCTTGATTTCTACAGCACATTTTATGGATACTACTGGTGGACATTGTTGTCATGGTTAATTATTATCGCGGATGAGAATTCCAGAGGTCTTGTGTTGAAAACGTTTTCACCCATTTTTAAAACTCCTGGATTCTCATGGGGAGAATTGAGATTTTTAACATTTAACAATGTCCACGTTTGACTTTGCTCGCCAACAGAGAGAACAAGTTCGGTAGTTTGACAGTTGAGGGGAAAAAAATGCTTATGTGCTTTCTCGCGTGATTTATGAGAACACTGATGACATGCTGTTCACTTCGCATAAGTACTGAAACATCGAGCAGCTAGTAGAGGTAGAACAGTCTGCCTCAGAGCACCTCTGTAGTTCACCAGGAGTTATCTAAATGCCAGGCAGAGACGAGATTCAGTCCTGCCAAGATAAGCTGAGCTGTTTTTAGATCCTGTGTCCCCTACAGACATGAAATAAGTCTTAAAATAACTTTTTCTCCAAGCACATTTCTTCGATTGTCTCCTCCAGTCAGTTAAGGTAAAAATAATGAGGGTTTGTTTAAGTTTCGGCACTGTTCTTCATCAGTAGTGTCTGTTGTCTCTGATCTACTAAGGTACATTTAGGTGTGACAGGTCACTGCATTGTTAGATATTTAATCGTTTTTTGGTTTTTCTTCCTTTAAAAAAAAACGCATCACTGTTGAAAGTAGTTCAGTATCGTGGTTTTCTTTAGTGGCCGGGGGGCCAGCAGGGCAGAACTCATCTCCCTTTCAACTGAGTCGGTTCAGATTTCTGTCAAAAAAACGCAGTTGATTTGGAGTGGATTACTGCGACTACTCTCAAGACAAAATGATATAATGAATTAGAACAGAAACGCAAATATTACAAAGCATTATATGAAAGTTTGAATAAAAATGTTTCCACTCTGAGTGAACAGAGATTTGAATCCAGCCCTGCTGTTGCCGCCTGTGTCGTTTCTGAGGGGGTTTCACCTGTTTTCTATTTAAAACTACTGTCTGTGCTTCTGTCCACCATGAGAAAATATAGTCTATTTTTGATGTATGTATTCTTTCACCCAAAAAACAAGAATTAATAATTTCATAAGGATGTGATTTCACCCTTTGAACTGAAATAAACTGATTTGTTGATATTTTCTCCAGTGCTTCGCCTTGGTTGTGCCTTTTATTTTGAAATTGCCCTGTTAGAAAATCTGTATTTTTTTCTGTGTCATTCTCTCATCAACAAAAACACAGGTATTAAAAAAAGAGAATAAGAAACTTAACTGAGAAGGGTGGAAGTTTGCTCAAAAACAAAAATCAGTGGACTGCATTCTAAGAATTTTTATTTTTGAATAAAATCAGCAGCTATAAACTGTTAATTACAACAACCACCAAAGAACAACTATAGAAAAGGATTACAAGACTGAAAAACTAACTCTAAACACATCTGCTATTATTACAGTATTACACTATTATCACTCATTCTCTGATTTGATGACATTTGGTCTCTTAGCATCATTTAGGGGGTTTAAGAGGCTTCTTTCTGGGTCAAAACACACAAGAAAGTTCACTCACGTTCTCGTATGTCTATCAGAAAGGTATTGTCTATTTTAAGTTCTTATATAGGTATTCTTCCAGCAAAAGACTTTTGTTTATGGCACAGTTGAAAAAGTTCCCCTGCTTCAGACCTCAAGGTTCATCAAGCTGCGCCGTCTGATTGGTGCCAGGTAGTTACCAAAAGGTGACATAGAGCCCACTGATTGGTCACACAGAAACACCACTATGTCATTCCACACGCAGGGAATATCTCCATAAGTGAGCAATAAACATCATAATACGACTATTTCATATCACAAAATGAAGTTTTAACATTTTTTCATG
>CAESWR010000136.1:1275476-1287588 GCA_903171835.1 Mullus surmuletus | reverse complement strand
GGATACTCATACTGCCATTGGAAGAAAAAGAAATAATCTAATGGGGCTGATGCTGCTTTCACAATGTTTGTCGTGTTGAAAATCTCCGCATTAAGTCGCCTCATGCGTTGATCACTCGCTAATCAAAGCACCGTGCGGGGTTCCTCGCAGGTTAATGCTCTGCGGATGGAGGGTGGATGAGCAAGCTGCCAAATGACATCACTTTTCATACACATTTTGTTGAGTATAATCGCGCAAAAAAAGCCCTGTTCCAACTGTCAGCAGAGTGCTACGAAGGTCCAGCTGGCTCGTCCAAAAAAGTGAGCGTCGGCCTCTCTGCGATGAGGCTTCACGAAACATGCAAGATGGTGGTTTGATCGAACATCTCACTTCTGTGCGACGGTTGAGCACCGCCACCGTGGGCATCGCTCCGCCGCCCCCGGCAGCCTCCGCTACCACTGCTGTCCGTCTTGCCACCAGATGTTGGAGGCCGCTGAGGGGATTTGATCCCGTTTAACCGCGAAAGCACATTAGCGCGGTCCAACGCTGATTTTGGGTGGAGAAATGCGGCTCTCGCTCCGCGTCCGCTTCAGCCCGAACGCGTCTTCAGGTGGGAGGGGTTGCGGCCGGCGTCTTGCGTGCTCTCTTTCTTCGTCGGTCTGCTCTGTTCACGGACGATTTGTCGTGTTGAAACAAGAATGACCCTCGTCACGCTTGGAGGATAAAATACCTTCAGGCTTTGGCTCAGTTGCAAAAACACGGCCTAAAGCCATGTGATGGATGGGCAACCTGGCCCTGGGTGCAGTGCTGGACCAAATAAGTCCAGTAGTTGAGTCGAAGTATAGATACTCCTGGTTAAATGTCGAAGATGCTGTTTCATTTCGTAACTTAAGTACCCTTTTCTACAGTGGCCGAGGGATGCAAATTCACTGCAAAAAGAATAAACCCGCAAGAGAGAAATGCTGCAAATTCCCGAAACAAAACAGAAGTTCTCCAGGCCAATAGGGGCACCAAACTGAGGGATGGACCAATCCTGTGGGATCGGCCCCTCTTTAAACACACGAGCAGAAGTATTTTCTCTATATTAATTAAGACGTAGATGGGAAATGTTTGTTACCCCCTGACAGGTGATATTGAACTGTAAAGTTTGAATAAAAAAAACAACAACCAATTAGTGAGCGCGGGGGGGCTCACAGGTGAAAGGAATCCAACTCAGGGGAGGGTTAATTGGCCGGGTGACCGTTTATTCGCTGGCCCCAGCACAAAGGGGAAAACAGAACTCAGAAGAAACATAAATGAACAGCCGTGTCGGGGCTGAGGAACGGCTCTGTCGCTCTGTCTCTGTCTCTGTCTCTGTCTCTGTCCGCTCCGGTCCTCTCTCCGGACCCAGCCTACTGCAAGAGACCAGAACCAGGTTACACACATGCTTATATAGCTGACTGATTACCTGATTCTGGTCAGCTGTCTGATCCCCGGCAGAGCCACTCCTCCCCCTCCTCCAGCAGCCGGTGCCATCACCACACCCCGCTGCCACACAATGATGTAGACCACTGTGCAACAGGGACTTGTTTTTGTTAATAAAGTTTTTTGGGAATGAAAAAGAAAATGACTTAGATCGGTTGTTTTTCCTATAATGCTGTTAAAGATTAGGGCCAAGTGTTTCAAAATGACATAAGAGAAAATCAGAATTTTTATTCCACTTCTTCCAAGTCTTCATTGATATAGAGATAATACATGTTTAGGTTTAAAGAGGGGCCGATCCCACAGGATTGGTCCATCGCTCAGTTTGGCGCCCCTAGTGGCCTGGAGCACTTCCGTTTAGTTTCATGAATTGGCAGCATTTCTGTCTTGCAGCGTTTCTCTTTTGCAGCGTTTCTGTGTTTGCAGCCCCCTGCATCATTATGTCATCCTCTTCTTGCCCGAATGGCAGCTGGGAAAGGTCACCGCGACCCATGACCCTGTTTAAGATAATCAAATTAATATATTATAATATATATGATAATAAAAAACAACCTCGGAATTTCATTTCTACTTTTGAGGAACAAATTAGTCAGAAAAACCCACAATGTTTGAACACTGAGATGGATCTTTATCTTCTCAAGGGAATTCAATCACACACAGAGGATCCAGAAAGATCAAAGAGTGACCAAAGATTAAAAAAGTTGAGGCAAATTTGCGAGGTGATTGAACGTGTTTGGAGAAACCATGTGGACGAATCTGGCTTTGACGTCTGCTGACTCCAAACCGTCCTTGGCTGTATTTCTGGTTCTGAATAGAGGATGCTCACTCTGTTGTGTGTGTGTGAGAAGGAGTCATCAGGCCATCACCACGTCACCTCACTGCCCTCATTACCAGAGAGCGTTTGCTCACACACACACACACATACACACACACAAACACCCTAACACACACTTTCTTTCAGTGCCTGTCTCTCTCTTCTCCAGTGTCTTAAGACGGCGCCAAGAAGTCAGTGTGTGTGTGTGTGTGTGTGCGGGCATTCATAAGATGTTCGGATACACTTGGCCTTTGTTAGATCTGAGATAATAGGTGGCTTTTTAATCACACGCTCTGCTGCAATGAATAAATTATCAGGCATAAACAAGAAAGCAGAGTCAAAAAAACGGAAAGAAGTAGCTTGATGCAGATGTTATTTATCCTGCGGTCCAATTCGGAAATCCTGATTTATTTAAGAATAGGAATAGAAAAAAATTGCTATTACAAATGTATGGATCTGCCATCGGATGTTATCTTATTCATTCCTGGGATTTGGAATGTTTTCTAGTGACACTTGAATCACTTGTTTTTGTTTTTATAGAGTTTACTCAAACATATCAAAATCCATTCATTATTCTTATTTTATTACTTTATTACTTACTTTTCTCCTACACAGTTTACTTATCAAAGTCTCATTTGTATTGCAGTTGAAGCGTCCTTTTTACAGAGAGAATCTAGCAATTACTCAAAAACCAAACAAATCTCAGTCAAGTTCTGTGACCGAATGACAGTGTGTTCACCCACTCCCAGAATTGGACTGTACGGTAAACAGCCCCCTCTAAACCCGCAGGAAGCTCGCTTTTCAAATGGCTTGGTGAAAGTGGAGGCTCAAGTGGGCCGAAGTATTTGCTTTCAACTGTGTGTGAGCAGCTCCCAAAGCATCAGACACGCATGTTCCCGTCACCGCTTGCCGATCGTCCCGTGTGATTGCCCGGATGCGGCCGAAAACGGCCTGCAAGAGTGAGCAAAAAAACAGGGATTTTCGCCGCCTCGAAGCTGAGTAACGATTGCTGTCACAGTTAAAAGGATCCGGTGTTTGACCGTCGGCAGAAACGGCTGTCGGCGGCGTTTTATTGTCCCATCCATTCGCCCTGACGTCCCCTCACTGTGGACAAAGTACTTCCTCTTCAGTGATTCCTGTGCCTCTTGGATGGCTTTATTACTTGAGCAAAACCCTTTGACAAACCTGATGACTGACATACTGGGAGAGAGAGATATGGATCATATCACTAAACTCCATGAAAGAACTCTATTTCTTTAAAGTGATTGAAAGCACAACACCTTGAAGTGTAAAGTAAAACAGGTTCACTTTGGACATCAAATAAAAGTGTTTTGTTAAATCTTTGAGTGTATCTTTGACAAGTTTAAAATGAAAAGTACTTTAAGTTGCGTGTGTGTGTATTTGTGAGAGAGAGAAGGAGAGAGGGTGTTTGTGTGTGTTGAAAAAAGCGACAGCGCTGATAGGGAGGGCTTTTCCAGGCAGCGTGCAGCGCTTAGATTTCCCATGAGTCCTTGAGGGCGGAGCGTTTAGAGACTTACTTGGCTTGAGACACAGTTCACTTCTGGCTTCAATTTATTCCTGGAGGCACACAAACGCACGCACACACACGCGCGCGCACACACACAAGCAGACTTGGCGCCTGGTTTATACAAAAACATAAACATACACACAGAATCTATTGTCTTTTATACAAATAGTATCTGTCTTTCTGTGGACCCTTATTAACGTAGTACAGCACCAGTTTGTGACTATAATCCCGGCATATCACAGCTCTTACCTGAACCTTAGAATCCAGTCCCTACTCTGCAACTGCCCTTTAAAGTTCACTTTCTGGAAAATGTCCTCACAATGAAGTTTAACAGCAGTGGTCCTCACAAGGACAGCAGGACCAGCACATTTGCGGCACTGATTCTAATTAGAGTAAGCTTTTCGCTTCTCCAGCTCTTGTTCCTTCCTTTGTCTTCGACTCTGCTTCGAAGAAACATCTGGAACGACTTCTGCCGTGTGTTCGTGTTTTGTGAGTTAATGTTGTGTTGCGTGTTTATTTTCTGCGCAAAGTGTATATGTAATTATGATGCAATGCGGCCCAGTTTACGTGTTTGTAAATGAATGCATGTTTACCTCGATATGCATGTGATTTAAGGATTACTCTGTGTGTGTGTGTGTGTGTGTGTGTGTGTGTGTGTGTGTGTGTTGTTTTTGTTGAGCTGTCATTTGGGTGTCATCTGGATCGGATCATTGGTGTTATTACGATGTGGCATCCCAACATTGCAACACACTCAAGCTTACACATACATGTACATATTCCCAGTTACATGCAAACAAATTCGCAAGACTCACAGTATAAAATAAACCTTGATGCTCCCTACATTAGAAAACGCAGACACACTAGAAAAGACAACAACAACAACAACAACAACAAAAATACATCCCTTCACACCCTCTTTCTTTGTGGCATGAATGTAACATTCTCTTCTCATTCAGTATTTTGATGAGGTGTTTATGTTAAGTTTAATGTTTTTAATTAGAAATTTAAAAGAGAATTTTAGAATTTTTCAAAGAATTTGAGGATGATACTGAAAAAAAAAATCCTTAAATCGGGCTACTGTGCTTTTTGGTTGACTTTTGTGATAATAACAATAATATACCGGCACTTATTATTTTTTATTGTATCTAAATTCCACTTATTCTGTCACCCCTTGTTACAACACCTCTAATTAAATATGACATTTTATAGGGCTATCTGCCATATGTGTTTTTTGCTGTTAAAACCCAGCCACCAAAAGAAAGCCACAGTGCGATTTGAAGTGTTGTTAACCCCCTCCCCCTAACTTTCCAGGGCTTCCAGTTGCTGTGGAGTCTTTCAGCCATGTGAACTCCAACCTGTGCAAATGGTGTGAGGTGTCCAGTCCGGTGTGCAAGGACAGCATCTGCCTCAGTAACTGCAATCTATCGTCTTTCTGCACCGTCAAAGAGGAGATCTGCGTCACCATATGGTGAGTTATGCCTGTTATATATTCAATTCTGGCGCCACGTAAATATGTGGAAATAAAGCAGAAAACCCCCAAAAAGCAGTAATTATTTATTTTTTTATTAACCAGGCAGAAACCACCTGTACGTTACCTTAAATTACATCTCTCTCTATTAAATTTAGCAACATGAGATTTAGCCTTCCACCAAATGTTTTGTCTCTATGTGTCGATTCATCAAAGGTCAGTTGGCAGTTCATCTCAAACTCAAGACCCACCCACACCACCAATCTAATCTTGCTTCCGTCCTGTGACTGCAAGATTTAAGAGTGTGTCTGTTTGTTTTAAGTGATAATTAAGTCAAGGCTTTAAGGCTGAAACTGAATTTGTTTGCTAGAGCTGCAGCAAAAAGCATCAACTTGCCAGGCTTGTAACATTAAAAAAACAAACAACACGTGTAAAAGAGAGACATACATTAATATATATATATTTTTTTTCATCAATGCCATCCTGATTGCGCAAAGATGCAAATGTAGTTTGTGCAATGTAGTATTGCCCATGCTTCCACTTATTAAAAATAACCTCAGCTGACTTTGCGACAATCACCATCTTACTGTTAAGAATTGTGGCAATCACAGAAAAAACACTCACGAAAACTGTTACCAAAAGTTGTCATCAGAGATGGATGTGTTCATACTGTTGGGAAAAAAATCTCTTAAGGTGCAATACCGTGAACATAACATAGACAAAGAGAGCTTAGTTTTTGCATGTTTTTAAGGACTGCTTGATCGTCTGAACTTGGGTCTTTTGAAATACTTCTCACTGAACCCTACATGCACTCACATGCTCATTGTTTTCCTACGGCCGAGTCCCATGAGCCAGCAGCAAACACCACAGTCCAACTACTTCAATGTTGCTGATCAGCATTTATGAAACATCCCGAAGTGATTTCTTCCAAGTTCGGGGGAAAACCCTCCCCAAGAGTGTTGTGTTTTTTCCATTGAAATTCAAAGGCTCACTCTGGACTAATAATGACTTATCTGCAAAACTGTCAAAACCTCACAGAACTTCTGCTGACATCACTTTCTTGTGCTGATATGTGCTTTTGTTTGGAGAACAGTGCTACGCTGTATCCCCCCTCGCTGCACCCCTCTCATTTCCTGTTCATGCAGCCCGCCGACCCTTCCAGCTTGCAGGAGGAAACCAGTGATAAGAGAGAACTGACAGAGAAGAAAAGAGGTTTTATTCAGGTCAAAGTTGAAGGGAATCATCTTGGAGCTGCTTGCAGTTCCAAAGTCAGATAAAAAAACAGAAAATGTGCCCTGTGCTGAACTCCAAGACTATTAGTCAAATTGGAATTTGTCTTCATTAATATTTTACCTCTCAATGAATAGCTGGATCACACAGGAATAATTTTTTTAGCAATTGTCCTTGTCATTGTGTTTTACCAGGAGGAAGACCAATGACACAATGACGGTGCACACCATGTGTCACAATCCCACGCTTCCACTGGAGGGCGTGGACCCGGCACTCCTGCTTAACTTCACCTCCAGGGAGTGTCACATGGTCCCACAGCCCACTGAAGAGGGAGCCATGATGGTGTGCGGCTGCCAGGGCGAACACGAATGTAACGACAAACTCATCTTTGACAAGGGAGCCAATGGTGAGTTCTTGAGGAATGACGGCAAAGTGAATGAGTGGATGAAGGACAAGTTGGTCATTAAACAAACCATCTCTCCATTGTTTCAGGTTTCTCCAAGCTGCAGAGTAAAGATGTGATCCCAGTGGTGATGGTTAGTTTAGTGCCTCCTGTCTTGGTGGCGTTAATCACTACTGCCGCCTTCTATTACTATCGCACGCGCCAACCTGGCAAGCCCGGTCCCCCAGCTCGCCCTGACTGGACCACCAAACCCAATCCAGAGCTTTATCAGGCACTAGACCATCCATGCGGTGGTCGGCATGATGGTAGAGGGCTGATGAGCATTGGGGCTGAAAGGGACGGCTCCAATGCCAAAGTGGCATCTCTCAACCATGAAGACAGGAGGACAGATTGGCAAGGTCAAATTGTTGAACCTCTGCCGGTCAAGCTGGAGGTACTGGTGGGCAAAGGCCGATTCGCTGAAGTGTGGAGGGCCTGCCTGCTGCAGGGCAAAGATGGTGGGATTCACAGCTATGAAAACGTAGCAGTGAAGGTGTTTCCGCCTGTGGAGTATGCCTCATGGAGAAACGAATGCTCCATTTTTTCCGACCCCAAGCTGGAGCATGACAACGTGGTCCGGTTCCTCGCAGCCGAAGAGAGGGGCCCACCTGCCCTCAGGAAGTACTGGCTCATTTTAGCCTATCACAGCCTTGGGAACCTGCAGGACTTCCTCACTGCAAACATTCTGAGCTGGAAAGAACTCATACCAATGGCAGCCAGTATCGCTCGGGGGTTGGCTTATCTCCACAGTGACACCACATCAAGTGGGGTAGCCAAGGTAAGCTTGCTTTTGGGGTTTTCATCTGAGTTGCATCAATACTCACATATTTTGAATCCAGTAGGTATATAGTGCACCAAGTAGCACAACCTCCAACTTCAGGACAAACATTTCACTCTTATGCAACCTTCTTTTCTCTGCCCAGCATTGTTTTGCTGCTCATGGGACTGAACAGATGACCCTCTGATATGAACTTCTCCTTTGATCTCGTCTCTGGATTTATCTGCATGTCTCATGAGTCACCAATAGATGGCAGCAATGTAATGAAGTCAGATTTTGATGGTTCCTGCTGCCTGTTTCCATATAGGTGCCAGTTGCCCATCGAGACCTGAAGAGCAGTAACATCGTAGTGAAGAACAACAAGGAGTGTGCTCTCTGTGACTTTGGTCTGGCATTAAGACTGGATCTTTCCCTTACTGTGGATGATTATGCTAACAGTGGCCAGGTAAACTAGTGTAGTGGAACATGAAGTTGTTGAGTAGTTTAAGGGAGGGCTGGGGTCTGATGTTCTTGTTTTGATTTAAAGGAACCTTTCTCATCTGTATAATCCAACCCAGGTGGGGACAGCCCGGTATATGGCCCCTGAGGTACTTGAGTCGAGGGTGAACTTAGAGGACCTGGAGGCCTTTAAACAAATGGATGTTTACTCAATGGCTCTGGTACTCTGGGAGATGGCGTCCCGCTGCCATGTCATTGGAGGTGAGAGCTCTCTGTTTGTATCTAAGTCTTGAGGATGAACAGGAATCCTCCAAAGTGGACTTACACTACCCTCAGGTCAAAGTTTTGGATTGTTGGCCCTTTAGTCCGGACTAAAATGCATGTGGTAAACATCTATACACCATAAAACGCATTGTTTTCGTCTGGATAGAATATAACTTACTATTCATGGAGGTCTATGTTGACACTTTTGGTTAGCATTTTTTCCTTAATTATCCCGTAGTCCAAAGCAAATCTACGCCTCCATGTCTGCCAAATGAAGCCACAACCAGTGAGCGTGGCTCACCGGAAAACCAAAACAATAAGTTGAAAGATGCTAAAACGCTGAGGGGAACTTTAGAGTTGGGTGATAATTTCAATCTTCAAGTGTGTGTCAAATGTCATTGTCTGCAGCGGTTTTGGGGTGCCTGAGTATTTATGGGCTTTTTTGTGTGAACGTGTGTGTTGATGCAGAGGTGAAGAGCTATGAACCGGCATTCGGCTCCAAAGTGTGTGAGCAGCCCTGCGTGGACAGTATGAGAGATTTGGTGCTGAGGGACAGAGGACGACCTGACATCCCCTCATCGTGGACACAGCACCAGGTTAGACACAGCCAGGACACACGCCATTTGTCTTGCTGTTCAATTAATCAATTGTACATAAATCAGAGGTTGGGCTAGACTTTTCAGTTGTTTAGTCATTTTGACTGTCTGGGTCATACAAATCCTGTCATAGACTATTTTAACCTGCTACTTTAATTTTTGAAATGATAATAATGACATATCTCGCCTGACCTCCGTGCTACCGCTTTTTCACTCTGTAGATTCCGTGGGCTGATTACTTGTTTGTCCTTCATCTTTCATTGCATAGGTCCCATTTTTTTCACTTCTTTTATATCATTGCTATTGGGCTTATTGTGGAAACTTCGGACACTCAGCTGCCTTGACATATTTCCGATTGAAGCCAAGGAGGTCATGCATCAAGAGAGATAATAGCTAACTAATATGCTCACCGGCCACCATGTGGTCAGATGTGTGAATTGCAATCTGTCAAAATGACAGATGGCCTTCAGATTTTTCCATCACCTTTTTAAGAAAACGATCAATGACGGAAAATATTCGGTTCGCGCGACCCCTGACGTAAATATTGTAAGGGGTTCTAAGGGTAAAGATGACCAGATGTCCTCAACCAAGGTTGCGATTGTTTAGTCTTACTGCCTATCTCCTGCCCTCCAGGGTATGAGCTTCTTCTGCTCCACCATAATCGAGTGCTGGGACCACGACCCAGAAGCCAGACTGACGGCTCACTGCGTGGTGGAGCGTTTCACAGCCGTGCAGCAGGACAAGGAGGATCAGGAAGAAGAAGGGGCGAGGATAGAGGCAGACGGAGAGGACACAGCTGACTCGGAAAAGGACTCAGAGCGGAAGGACGACGGACAGACTCAAAGCGTTCCTCCCGCCGCTCACTCCGTGTCCACCACCGCCTCCTCACTCTCTTCTCAGCTTCCTCAGACAGATACAAAAGGTGGTAGTAGAGAGGTATCTCATGATTCCCTCGCTCACAGTGTTGCTGCGGTGTAAAGCAGTGGACCTCATCGCCTTATTGCTAGATGTTCCAGTTCATCCCGGTGCTGGCTGCGTTCACACTGCCTGTCTCTTCCCATTTGACTGTTAGACACCCAGTGATACTAAAAAAAAAAGCGTCATGCAAATTAAAACGAGCCGTTAAATCTAAGCAGTAGTGGCAGATGGGCTTAGTCCACTATTTTGGTTCGCATTTGTAATATCTCATATCATAATGACTTCTATTGGCTCACCACAACGCTAGTTGAAGTGGTTTTGGGTTGCATGTTTGCATACACATCAAGTTAGGCATGGTGTCGGAGCTGCACCACACCCAAATGACATTTGATTTAATTAAAAATAGACGGAAAAGAAAATGGAATGTCCAAATACATTTTTGTCAAAACTGAGTGGTTACATTGCCTCTCTGCTAATGCCATAAATGATTTTGCACAAAGACACACTCCACAAAAAGAGGTAATCCGCAGCATTAAGAGAGCTGGGTATAGATAAATAGAAAAATAGAATTAAAAATTGACTTCTTCTCTGTTGTCTATATAGTCTAACATTATGTCCAAAACAATATTGTTTTTTTTCGTGGTTTTTTTACGTTTTGTTAAAAAGGCCTGTAATTATGTGGCAGTGTGCACAACTATTACACTTTAAGCCAAAAATTCTCTTTATGCCTTAAATGATTTAAAATGACCTGTTTTTGCTGCAAAAAGACAAGCCATTGGGGATGCAGTTGGAGCAGGCCTTTCTTGGAACCCTCTGAAGCGAGGACATCAGTCGTTGTTCTGCTGGCGGAGATGCACAAATATTTTTTTTTACTATCTAATGTCCCATTTTGTCGGAGCTGGTCTCCGTGAAGTTGTGATTTTTTATTCTTTAATAAGTACTGTGATCATAATTTCTATAACCTACTTGTATGAGCAGGAGATTTTGTTTTGCTTTGCTTTGTGGTAGAAGTGAGTGTTTGGCTATGTTTTTACACGAAAAACACAGATTGGATATGTTTTGTTTTTTTGGCTCCATGTTAAAGGAATTTCTGTGAATTTCCTTTTTAATTGCAAAACATACGAGACATATGAATCACCCGTATTACGACACACATGCGTGCATATGATGAAATGCAGTGGTATCGCTGCAGCTAAGATGTAAGACTTCCTACTGTAGATGAGTGAATATGAGCACTGACGGATCCAAAACTACTTTTCAAATTCAGAATGAAACGCAAATGTCAAAAAACCACTAGAAGATGGGAAAGCCAGCAATTCCACACAGTGTTGTTAATTTTTGTAATAAAGTTTGTTCTCTCTGAACTCAGCATTTTGGCCACCATTATGTTGCCAAACGTGTAGAGGCATAAAAATGTATCTGATTAAGTCAGACAGGACGAGGTGAGGTGGTGAACTGAAATGAACTCATCGGAGTGGTAGTGAAGGTACAAAAGAGTAATAATATGCAGTTCTGACCATAACAGGCAAGAACTTTGGTATAAAACGATCATCATACAGTCGTAAATATCATAGAAAAACAATTCAAGCACATAACAGGCACATAGACACGTTTTATGCTGTGCTTCTTCCTAAAATGGCACATGCTCATGAGTTTGACTTCCCTGGAAAGATGGGGAGTGACGTCAGTTTAGACAGCAATGAAGTGAAGGAAGAAATCAAAGTCATCAAATGTTGCCTCATCATGGCCCACAGAAGTTAATGGCTATGAGTCTGAGCCGTTCAAATGTGTATTTTTAAGGGATTTGCAGCTCAGAATCCATTTATTGTCGCAGCAATAACATCAGAAACGCATTTAACGTATTTAAAGATAAATGCAATGAAAGAGAAGTTGAAAACCACCAAAACTTCCCAATAATGTCTTTGGGATAAAACAGGATTCTGGCNTTTTTTTTTTTTCATATATGGCTGACATGACTTATTTCCTCATTTGGGTCCGAATAAGTCGGGAACCACAACACAGGCGGAGAAACACCCAGTTGTTAAGGATGAAAGAGCTCGGTCCAGCTGCTGCTCTGAACTGGTCAACGAACACAAATATAACAAAGTTTGTTGTCGGCTTGTGATCTGCTCGCAAATCAAAGCTTGGCATCGTCGGCTGACAGACGTCACGGACCAATATAGTCACACATAAATA
>CAESWR010000136.1:1259612-1275467 GCA_903171835.1 Mullus surmuletus | reverse complement strand
CGCAGTCTAGTCCATTTAAGATGACGGAAGACACAATGCTGCCTTTCATTAGCCCATTAAGAGACTGGTTCCATAGTCTAAGAAACTGGTCTGGCTGATTAACTAATCAGAGAGAACTCGTCTCTCTGTGAGATTTTTCTTGATGTCTGGTGGTCTGGAGTGTGGGAACCAAAATCAGGAACACAAGAGGCGAGAGGGTTCGGGTCAGACGGGGCTGTCTGATAAGGAGGAAATAAATATGAGAAAGAAGAATTAAGATCTTTCTTTATAACTCCTCTCTGGAGTTCTGGTCGGCATTTAATCACCGTCAGTCCCTCTTCAAGAGTTCCACATTCTTTAATGTGATTCTCAGATTTCACAATTGACACCAGAATGGCATCATCCTACTTTGTAATACTCATCTTTTAGTGCTGTGATGCTTGTCATTTCAGCTGAATTGGTTAATGTTTTGTTGCTCAGTTGAGCCTGAAGATCCTGAGAAGTGGACTGTGGATCTGTCATCTAAACTGGCGCAACCTCACGCAACCCAGGAGGTATGCAGGAGAATGCCCGCTGGCAAAACTACTTTTTATTTGAGATCATGTCTACTTAGAACATTGATTTTTGCTATTTGGCGATCCCTGGTGGCAGGAAGAGGTAACAGTTTACGAAGGACCGGGAACGAATCCGGTGAAAATGAATAGGATGAATGTGAGGTAAAATATTACAGTCTCCTATCGGCAATAAAAACATTGCATCGTAGTTTCCATGTTCCGACCAGTAAACTGCTGTGGAACAAGTAATGGTCTGGTTCACAGGATGCAGAAGTGAAAGGTTAATCTCAGTGTAATCTTTCTAAGGGAACAATATGAGACATCGACACTACATCCTCCTACAATGTAAACATTTTATTTTAAAAACACATACGCTTTAAAACAGTACAAAAATACAAACGATGCATGTTGTGCAAATTAGAAGTCATTATTATCCAGACGAATGAAACATTTACACTAATTCAAGGTGCGATTTTTCTGTACTACACCAAGCTTTGGCTGATTGGGGGCTGAGCAAAGAGGCATCTCTGGTTTTCAAACGGGTCCTTGAATTCATGTTCCCAGTTTGATATTGTCTGTTCGTGTTGTGGTCTCCTCTCCTGCCTCCTTGATCCACAGGAAGCCCACCTGCGTGCCAAAGTTGAGTCCGTCCCTGACGTGGGAGAAGAATGCGTCGGGGTGGCAGGAGGTGCAGGGCGTGACACAGCTCCTGTCTGTCACAGTGTCGTCGTGGATGCGCTCGGGAAGGATCCCGCCTCTTTGGAGGAGAATTCTGTGCGGTGAGCAAAGTAGATGCTTAATTTAGTCAGAAGTCATTATTTATCTCGGCATTTGTTTTCCATTACAATTTAAACTAAAAATGCCTGATGAGTCCAAAGAACTCAGCAGCTTTGACAGACCCTGGAGGGAAAGTTGCTATGTACACAAACAGTGGCTGATGCTGTATATTTACATATAAGACAGGAGTGTGAATATTATTTCCTCATTTTAACTGACAGTTGCTAGCTTTTATCTCACAGCCTCGGCCTTCTCTAAAGCTGGCAGCTAAGTGACAGTTATTTTAAGAATCATCAGCGAGACAAAAAATATATAATAATTACAATAATACATACAATATGTATATACAATACAATACAATACAATAATATACAATAATTCTTTGTCAACGATGCTGGCAAATCTAATACAATGTAATATCGAGGTGAATAGATTACATTTATTTGACAAATTAAAGGCATTTTTATAATATTGAGGATATTAAGTGGCCTTTTTCTGTTGTTTTTTTACCTGTTGGCGAGGCGGATGTTGACATGCGGCCTGGTCGACTGCGGATCGGTCACGCACTCGGGGGGAAAGCCGAGCGCCTGCTCTCTCTCAAGGGTGAAACAACACGCCCCCACCGAGGGTCCCAGCACCACTACAACGTCACTCACCCGGCAGCCAAACTCTGTCACCATGGCGTCCACCGTTGCCATAGCAACGCCCATCAGGGTTCCTCTCCAGCCTGGCGGCGCGTAGAAACAAGTTGGCTCACGTAAGGCCTCTACAGGGAGACGCATTCATGTCAAAGAAGTCGTCGGCAAAACTTCTACCTGCATGAGCGACCCCGATGACCTTTGACACCGGATCGGCAAACAGGATCGGTATGCAGTCCGCCCCCGGAGCTGCTATAACCACCCCGGGTCGATTGGTCACGATGGCGTCGTAGCTCTCCGGCTGGTCTTTGCCCAGAATCCAGACGCTGTTGGCATGGTTCACCTGGGAGACAGAGAGGGCAAAGTTCACATGAGGGCTCAAAACAGCAGTCTAAGGTGGTATAAAGACACTTTGAAAACAGTAACTGTACAACTGCATCTAAAAAGTGCAATAACGCTTGATAGCTAGTGAATGGCAACCCGCTGAACTGATAAACAGAGCATCCACGAGGTGCAACAGCTGCTAAAACTACAATAGTAACAAAATCATTGGTGGATAACAGGGGACACAGACACTGTTTTCAAGCGGAACTGGATCATTTACACGATATAATCATATATCGAAATTTCATTTTTTAATACAGCTCGAGTTCACATCCCGAAAAAACAACAAAAGAGAGGCATGACGGAACTCTCACAGTGCGCTTTCTTTTGTGTAACTCAGCCAGCAAAGCAAAACAAATAATCCAACAGATGACAGGTGACAATTGAACTTCCTTAACAAATTTCACAGCTGACAATGACGGAGAATTACTACTTCCTTATTGGTTTTGTGTGGCTTTTTTTTTCTTCTGCATGCAGTAAAGTAGCAGTTCTGAGTTTGTGCACGCTGGTAATTCATGAAAAAACTCCTCGGGCACCTTGACCAGGATGAGCGCCTGCGGGTGGAAACCGGCGTGCAGGGCCAGCCGCCGGCGGTTCTCCATCACCACGGCCCCGGGGTCCCTCCTCCTGTTGCTGCTGAACAGATTGAGGGAGGACAGGGTGGGGATGTACGACACGCCGCCGCCACGCGTGCTGAAGCCATGACCGAAACAACCTGAGACAGGCAGGGAGTCAGCGGATCAGTATCGAATTTACTTCAACAATTCTGCATTAACAATATAATGGATACCAGTGTACTGACACTTCGCATGACAGGTGTCCCGATACAACTTTTTCACTTCCAATACGATTCTGATATTGCAGTCTTGGGTATTGGCCGATACCGAGCCGATCTCAGCACGAATCATACATACTTTTATTACTTATTTTGTAGTATGGAAGGTTAGAAAAGGGTCGATCAAGTGATATGACTCAAACAGAGAACAATAGTCAGCAATAGTAGGTATGAGAGTGACTCATCTATTATTAACCAATAAATGTTGACCTTAAACATAATAATATTCAACAATTAAATGAAATAAATACAAATATTAATTAGAAGACCCTGAAAAATAATCTCAATACCTTATATCCTGTAGCCCTGATGAAGACCAACCCAGGTCGAAACATGTTGGCTATTTAATCATGTGACCATTAGAATAAAGGCTTTTTAGCCTGGATTCGCCTCCTGCTTACACCTTATATCGGGGACTTTAGATGCAGGCCAATATAATCTGAACCGATATTTATTTTGCTGATATCGTACATGGACATCCCTACTTTGCATATAGTGGAGAATGTTTTAAAAATTCTAATCTTCCTATAAAAAGTCGATGTCAGATTCGTGAGCTGTTTTTCAACCACCAGAAATGTTTGCAGCTGTGTTCTTAAATGAACGAATCCTGTCGGCTCCAAAGTGGCAGATGTTCCTAATTAACATTAGGTTTGACTTGCCGTATATGGACGTGTGATGCAGGGCCGTGTGCAAAACAGAAGCCACAGACACGGAACAGAGAAGGTGAGTGGAGAAAGAAATTTTTAGCCGTTCCAAACAAAAATGTAAAAAGTAGCAGCACAGGAACAGACTGTTAGAAAGAGCTTTATTGGAGCTGACGTGGAGCGACTGCTGCAGGATGTGAACAAAAAAATAAATAAATCAGAGTCATTTAGTGGTGTTGGGAGTAATAAGGGGATTAGCATAAAAGGCTGAGTTGCCATATAAGGCTGTGTGACTGCAGGGCCGTGTGCAAAACAGAAACCACAGACGCTGAACAAAGAAGGTGAGTTGAGAAAGACATTTTAGATGTTCCAAACAAACATCTAAAGGAGCAGCGGACTCCAAAATCAGATTTACATAATGGCGTTGGAAGTAAAAAGATGCAGGAGATGTTCGCTCGTTCAACAAAGTAAAAAGAGAAAATGGTTTGGACCTCAGATCTGAGACTATAAGAAAAGTTACCACAAGGAAGCCAATGACTGGCTGGTTCCCAATAAGCAAAATGGAAGAATACTGTGATTTTTTTTTTTTTTGTAACGCTCCTTTAAAATAAATAAATAAATAAATTAATTAATTAATAAATAAGTAAGTAAATAAACAAACATTTAAAATTAATAATAAAAAAATGAATGAAAAAAACTGCATTATATTCTGTAGTTTCTAAATAAGATCAATTTGCACTAATTGATCAGCCGCAGTAGCTGACATTCATCAATAGGATTCCGCTTTATGACGCGTCACTCACCTGGGATCAGCGATGACGTCAGAACGCTGACCCCGCCCCTCAGCGCGGGCAGCCGCTGCAGGAACGCGGCCACTTCCTGACGCACGCCCTCAGGTGAGTCCGCGTGGGAGGAGTCGGCGTCCCCGCAGCTCCCGCAGCTCCCGCAGCCGCCCACGCACTCCACCCTGTAGGTGAACGCGTACACGGGCGTGAAGAGCAGCTCCTGGTAGGAAAGCAGCAGGTCGCGGCCCCGCGGGGAGGTCAGCACCGCCGCCGAGCTCAGCTCCAGCTGGTCCAGGGTCTGCTTGAAGCGGTACAGACGCTCCGCGGTGGTCACGGCGTCCAAGACGCGCAGGCTCCTGCAGGCGAGCGGCGGAGACGCGTCCGGGAAGCCGCCGCCTTGGCCCCGCTTCCCACGCAGGAGGAAAACATGCGAGTTCTCCGTGGGCTCCTCCCGCAGAGAGGCGCCGGTGCAGGTCGCGCAGCAGCCGTGGAGCAGGTCCACCAGCACGGCCTCCTCGCACATCACGCAGATGTCTCTCTCTCACATCTCACCCACGGACAGACAGACCACCGTGCTCTCCTCGAAACAACCCAGAACCTCCGCTGAACTTCCTGTGCAAGTTTTTTTACAAAATTCCGTGTGGCCCCGCCCACTCTGTGGTAGCCCCGCCCACACTGGAAACCCCACTCGCATGCTGGAAAACCCTCGTGTGCGCAGTTCTCCTGTCAGCTGTCGACTGTTGCAATTCCAACCAAGCTGAACAGGAAGTCCGACCTGTCTGCTCAGGCAAGAGTCTTGCAAAAGAGTGCAGATGTTTGCGTCGCGGTGAAGGTAAAACAAACAAACAAAAACTCCAACAAAATTCCCGTCAATTTCCCATTATTCATAAGCATGCAAACAACAATAGTAATATTAGAGGCCGGTGCAAGTTAGTATAAGGCCAAATTGCGGATACAATTAACTTCTGCAGTGCACTAATCTCTGATATGATTTTTGAGGACTTTTTAAGCAAAAACGACAAATCAGTTAACCGACAGCTCTGCTCAACTCAGCTTTATTTAGATGGCACTTTATAAAAAAGACAGCTGCAGCGGAAACAAAGTGCTGTGTGGATAAAATGAGTGCATAAGCCATTAAAAACAATAAAAGCAGCAAAAGCAAAAAAAAAAAGTTTTCTTTCACCCTGCAAGGTCACATGGATTTTAATGCAGTAATTCCATTTCCCCACTACTGATGGTGTTAGTGTATTTTTCCCATTGGGGGGGGAAACGGGGAAACACAAAATTGGAAATACTTCAAGCCGGGTGAACAGAATCATTCATTCAAGCCAGTTGCACATGTTTCGGTACATATGTGCAAAAGAGTCAGTACAATTGTCGGTGAATCTGCACAAAAAAAACATTTATATGTGTTTTATTTAGCCACACTGAGTTGATTCTCAAATATACCAACGAACTCTTCACAACAAACCATTTTACATCATCATTGTAAGTCGCGTACAACCAAGACGCATTTTTCGAATTCTCTTGCTGTGAAACAATCAAACCAAGCCACTTAACCCCATTTTACAGACATTGGTATATCAGAAGAGCTGAGAAAAGGCAGAATGCATATATTTTTTCAACTATAAATCAAAAAAGTAAAAAAAAAAACTCCCTTCAAAAGGAAAAGGGGTATTTGTATGTATTGGCCTTCCCTTCGTGCTCCTCAGTGGACGAGCAGAATGTCGGTGGGCTTGCGCAGCTTCAGACCGCTGAGAGGCGAGAAAGGGTGGAGGTCATCGCAACCCAAGAGCTGACGCGTGGAGGACTCCCAGCTTAGCCCAAACTCCAGGCGGCTGTAGATGCAGGGGTACTGCCAGTCGGCCCACAGAACCCAGTCCACGGCCTTTTTCACTTGTCCCCACCACTCAGGTCTGGAGAAAAAGGTCAGCTAAGGTCAGCCACTGTTTAGAGACGAAGCTGGCAACCAGCTAAATGTACAGCAGAACATGAAACTATATTTAGCACATTCTTTGTCCTCGAAAAAACAAATAAACAACCGATAATTATTACCCAGAATGCAACCAGGTTTGGGTGTGTCACGCCAGTAATGGTTGTGGTCATGCTGTACCTGCTCGGAGAGTCTTCCAGGCAGAAAAGGGTGCGGAGCAGCTTGCCAACATCCAGGCCCTCCACCCTCATCAGCTGCAGAACCAGAAGAGTAGCCAGCAGCCTCAGGATGTCTGCGTGGGCCTTCACACCTACACGCAAAACACATGTACAGCAGATACACACACACACACGCACGCACACACACACGTTCAAGCCAGAAGCAATACCAGCCAAAGCTCACGTTGCGGCGAAAAATACCTGTGAGCGGCTTTCAGTATCTCCATCGAAGTTTAATTAATTTTTATTTCTGAATATGTATTCACCAAATTGTTGCGTTGTGATGCCTGAACCCGATAAACATGACAAATAAAGGGGTAACGTGTATGAGCATGCAAGTTAGTGCCAATCTGGATCTGTGTTACTCATTATAAGGTACATATAATTCCTTACTCTGCATGGCCATATTCTACAACCACTAAGCCATTAACTAAGGGTTTTCCCTCAACAACCTCGGAATTACTCCGTATTAATAGTACATAACTTTGATTTAGGAGCGACCAGCAGGTTACTGAGGACATCAGGTTGTGAGCAGGCACATATGGGGTTAATAATTCTAAAATGTAATTTGGGGCAAGATCATGAAGTGCCTTGAAAATTGTCAATCACATTTTTAAGATGATTTCAACATTTAAGATGATATATCTATTGTACAAAACACTGCATTGTGTATATATATTATATACACATTGTATTGGCCATCCAGAATAAGGCATTAATAAATACCTTATAATGAGTAGCACAGAACCATTTTGTCACTAACTTGCATCCTGATAAACAACTACTTAATGGTGAAAAGGTGTAGCCTAAAATAAAGTGTAACCTAATTGGGGTAACTAATCAAATACTACTTTTTCCCCTTTATTTCCCACTCTTCGTTCAAAAGGATTTAGATCCTCTTAAAACAATATATGAACAGATACATCTAACATGCCTACGTACGAGCAATCCTAATCCTAATCCACGGAAAGAAGTCGTTCTCACCTAGAGATCGGATGCCCTTGTTTTTCAAGAAATCGTTGGCAAAGGCGTCCACATCGACATCTATGAGTTCACCCAGTTCTGTGGTTAGCTCCCAGTAGCCCCTCTGCAACACATAAATATCACACTCAACAGCTACATTTATGCCATATTACACTTAATCACACAGGATGACCGTAAAATCCACTGACATGAGGGTAAATCAAGTACAATTTAATAAGTATATAAGTAAATTGTATGGGGATCATGTCTTAAAAAAATAACTTGTCGACAGCAGTATATTTGGAAACGTGGGTTGTTGGACATATTGCTAAAGTAGAGGCAACCTGTAAATCTTACAGGAAATTGGATTAAGAAGATCCCTCTCCAATTGATCTCCCGCAATTCGGGACCTGCATGTGGTCTCGTTGATTTTCTGCAACGACACAATCACAACAGACACTCTTCATTAAAAAGTAACGACACAACACTCAGCAGGCACAAACACCTAACTCTCACAAAAAAACGTGCTGGTTAGTTTTGCTTGGTTGTACAATTCAACATTAGCACATTTAGGCAACTTTGCAAACTTTTTTTTTTTCCCTCCACGATTTTTTAAGCACATTGTGAAAGATGAACCGACTAACCTGGTAGTTGGATAACGCAAATCAGCTGCTTTGAACTTTTGTTTAGCCTTCTTTCCACCCAACAAGTCATGCGCCAGGTGATATTCCTTTATTGAATCTTCCAGTTCAAGTCTCACTTCAATTCCAGTGTCATCGTCATGGAATGTTGTGCCAGCAGGCAATTCCTCTCTCTCCTCAGTTGCAACTCCATCGCAGTCTAGTGCTGTGATGAAATCGCAAGAGCTCCCCTGAACTCCTGAATCCCATGAAAGGTAAGATGAACAATCACGGGAAGATACTCCAAAGAGGCCAGAGCCCATCTCCAAAGCAGGCTGATCCCAGTCAGTATCCTCTGGGGAATCGAAATGTTGGAGGGACTGCTCGACCCCAACTGGGAAAGGCTGGACAGGTACGACGGTCTCTGACATAAGAAAACTGTCTTTGAAGTCAGGTGGAGCGGGAGCTGAGGAAGGCACGATAGTTCGAGCGCGCTTTGACAAACTAAAGTCTTTGACGACAGATTGAGCAGAAGCTGGGGAAGGTGCACTGAAACCTCTGTTGTCAGCAGGAGGAGGAGCAGGGGAATGCGCACCAAAGATACCGGCGGCAAGTGAAGGACTCGCTGAGGAAACCGCTCCATGGTACTGGGCAGCATATGAAGCAAGCTTTGTGGGAGGCTCCAGGCGGCGAGAGTGGGGAACCACTGACTCTACGGTGGGCTGAATCGGAGACGGGCCAACCAAAGCTTCAGCATAACTGCGAGCCCTGCCGGACTGGAAAATAGCTAGTAAATCCGCTCTATTAACACTGGTGGGAGAGGGAGGAGAAGCTGGGGAAGGTGCATCGAAGCTTCTGGTGTCAGTAGAAGGAGGAGCTCGAAGACGCACACCCACGGCATTGGCGGCACGTGAAGGACTAGCTTGGGAAAGCGCTCTATGGGCCATGGCGGCAGGTGCACCAAGAACTGTGAGTGTGAGAGCCTCCGGGCCGTGAGAGGGGGGAACCACTGACTGTACGGCGCGCTGAATCGGAGGTGCGCCAACTAAAGCTTCAGCAAAATCGTCAACCATGCCAGACAGGAGAGTATCTGGTAAATACGCACTGAGAGCACTGGTGGGAGGGGGAGGAGGAGCTGGGGAAGGTGCATCGAAGCTTCTGGTGTCAGTAGAAGGAGGAGCTCGGGGACGCACACCCAAAGCTTTGGCGTTAACAAAACCTTTAACAAGGCTATTTCTGTGAGACCTGCGAGATACGACAGAAGCTGGGGGAGCTGCACCGATCACAGGAGAGACAGGACCCAATTCCTTCAAATCCTTATCAGTCACCTCTGCCATGTGTCCTACAAACGATCGTTCGAATGGAATCCTGGTAGTTGGGGGAGAGATCGCTGACTCAATCATGTCAAGTGAACTAAGTAAACGGTTCTGAAGGTGAGGCGGAGGGGAGGGAGACAAAGTGGAAGAACGCGAAAGCCTGCTTGGTTTTAGATGGCGATGAGGAGGAGGAGGAGGAGGAGGTGGAGGGGTGGGGAGATCAGCACCCCACAGATCGATGTACGAAATGTTATCCCCATCCCCGTCAAACTTATAGCTGCGCTTTCTCTGCAAGACAATACAGGAATGATGAAGCAAAGAAGAAAACAAATTGGTCAGAAACCATCTCTCGCATGCACGCACACACACACAGAGCTGCATTGTTTTGTGCGGAGACTAACCTTGGGGGGTGAAGTAGCACACGGTGACACCAAAATTCCGCACTCAGAACCAAAATATACCTGCAACAGAGCAACCAACATTTCTTACATATGATGACTAAAAAGTCTTTAAGCCCTGATAACTATTCAATCAATACCTCCATCTCGTCCGCGTCCATGTCGTCGGAATATGACTCTTCCTCATAATCAAGCAGTTCGTCCATGCTGGTGCAAGGAGACACCCAGCCAATGTAGGGCAGTATGTCCACATCCTCCTCTGCGATCAACTTGGGGATATCTGTGAAACCCACCTCTGTCCGTTCAGAGTCCTAGATCATGTATGGATTATTTATGAAGAAAAAAAAATAATAATGTGACCAATTAAGAAGTTCAGAAAGTATAAAAAAGAAAACAGACAATTGTGAAATGGGTCCAACGTTGCACAAACCCTTTCTTCGATCGCCACAAAGCTGGTGAACTGAGACAAGACGGAGAACTCCTTGCTTAATTTAATGATGTAGGACTTCAGCTCCGCTTTCCTCCCCTGTGAAAGCAGCAAAACGCGTCAATACGTCTTGTCCCGACTGGAAATATGTGGCGAGGTGAGATGCAGTTGGTGGCGACGCACTTCATGCGCAGCTTCGTTGGAATCTAGGTTTCCGTCTTCGTAGTCCCTGATGAGGGCCCTCGCCGTCAGCTTGTGAAGAAACTTGACACACACAGAAAAAATAAAATAAAATAAATCACCAACATCCAAACCATTTATGGGATGTTCCTCAGAGTTTTAACTTTGTACTCACTGAGCCCCTGGTTTTCTGCAGCTCACTGGTTGAAACCATGGTGTTCAGCTCCTGGCCGCTCAGGTTGCCGAGGAGGGTAGCCTGTCGCGGATGATGGGAAAACAGACAGCAAGCTCAGACTGACGCAGAAACTGTCATTTCAAAGACTCTCGTATCATGTCATGGATTAGTTCTTCAAATTACAATTAAAATTCAGCTCAAATTGAAGTCTTTCTTCTTTTATAACACCGTCGCGTGCACCTCTTTTGCATCTTAACCCTTCCTTCCTTCCTTAAAAAACTTCTCACTCATCGTTCAGGAAAACATCCCCTTCCTAAAAACTGCTGTAAAAATGACATATATTTATATTTTTTCCTCTTTAAATTAGTCTATCGTTCTATTCAACTTCAGCCTGAAATGTATACATATATATGTCATTCATGATTAACCCTCTAAATGCCAGTATATAGTATTTTAATTGGGGAAAAAAAGCGTCTCCTTTCAAAAGACTGCTGTAAAAATATCATATATTTATGTTTTTTCCAAATTAAATTAGTCAATCTTGTTGATCAGCTTCAGCCTGAAAGCTGCATATCATATATTAAATGTTTTTTAGGTGATTTTTGACCCTCTAAATGGTCCAAATCCGTCTGGACAAAGATGTCCCCAGAACTCTTGAGGGTTACATTTGGAGGATGGAGGCATAAATAAAAACACAAAACTACTTTCACCGAGCAAACAGCTGATGAAATATAAAAATAAATCCAAACAAGAAATAAAAATATCCAAACAGTGTTTAAAAAAAAGCGATACCGTATCCCGCTGTGAAATATGTCGATATTTTGGTGTAGCGATACTTTCTTAACACCCCTAGCCAAAAGAGTAAATGAGATTCAGTATGATACACGACAACACATCTGCAAACAATGCAATGATCATGTTTGCATACCTGCGTGCAGTGGGCCACGAAGCCATAGACCAGGGTGGGACAGTCGTTGAACAGAGCGTGGACTTCCTGTGGGGCTTGAACAGGACGGGGATCTTCTGGGTTGAACTGCTGCCACTTCACTGACACAGAGTTGCAGCCAGGAGATGCCATACGCTTCACCTGGCATTCAACCTGCGGCCAACACACACAGAGGAGTTAACAGATGTACAGGCAGCCAAAGTATGGTATCGTCTCCTTTCTCGGCATGCTTTCGAGCACAGTTGTACTATCTCATAGTTATAGATTAGTATTCTATCTAAGTGAACTGCATAATGATCGAGTTGTCTGTTTTACCTTCTTTGCCCAGGTATGTTTGGTTTTTGTGTCAAAGAATTCATAGGCTCCGCCCCCTGCCTGGGTCAAGGCTCTCAGCATGTGCCGATTGGCTGTTGCGCTGGAAAAACAAACAAACAAACAAACAAACAAAATTCAAACACAAGATAAGGCTGCAGAGCATTATATTGTATTTCTCCATAAAGTTGAGGCGTTTCTTTGCTGTAGACGAATGAATGCTTATTTGTGTGGACATTTAAATAACCTCTCTGAAAACTTTAACACTAATACTCAACATGGGTTGAGTTTTCCAAAATTTCTGACAAGGCCAAGGTTTTTCTAAATAGAATTATTATGCTGTGTGAATACAGCATAGAGAGTGCTTGTGGCTCAGAGCCCATGAACATAAAGGTGAAGTACACCCACTTAACCAACACAACCAAAGTTCAATATTCTTAGATGTCCTCTGACCAGTGACCCATTGATACTTTCAAACCTGAGCCCGCAGGTGAAGAGGCGGCTGTGCTGAGCGTTGTCCCGGAGCAGCCGCAGAGTGAGATCCGCGTTCTGGATGTGGCCGTCAGAGAGCAGCAGGAGGTTCCTCATGCCATGGGAGGGAGGCAGCAGGCTGAGAGCTCGCAGTGGCCGCCATAGCTCAGTGCTGCCACCCACTGGAGAGAAAGACTAACAGGAGGGAATGCAATTACTGGATACTGCATCCAATCAGAATGTAAATGAGCATACACCTTTTACTCTAAATACAGTAGATTATTAGCATCATTACATTCATTTTTGTAGTATTCAGTTTTATCATTTAATTTATATCCAAGTATCATACGGTTTTAAGTGTCTTGTGGTGTAACATTGCTTGTTCTATAGTTGTTGGTACGCAGGACTTTCCGAGCTCACCTTAATGAAGCTCTCTGCCTCATCTTGCACCTCAAAAAGTGGCTTTGCTGCCTCAAAAGCCTGTGAATGGTCTACAAAACAAAGAGAAAGTATATGAAAGCACACATTTTTTCCCTAAAATGGCAACAATCAATAATTAGTTCATTGCTCCCTCAAAACCTTCGGATTAACACTGATATAATTTCACTTGAAAACAAGTACTTGCTTTCCCTCCCAGTTTTGATCTCTGTATCAATATAAGCCTAAAGAAGATGACTCACCTGTGCCAAAAAAGACGATGTTAACTCGCAGATTAGAGTCAAGGGCTCTGAAGAGCCTCAGGGCGATTCTCCGAGCAGTGCAGAGAGACTCTCCTCTCATTGACTCCGACGTGTCCAACAACAGGATAACTTCATCAGACTCTGAACTACGATTAATGTCGAAGTCTGGGTAGAAAACCAACATGCAGGCCTGCAGGAGAGTGTGAGACTGTTAAAAGGTAAGGAAATGTGGAGATGAAGTGGGGAAAAAAGAAGACAGACAATCACACCTGCGTGTCCTCGTCTGGGTGGTTCTCGACCCACATCCTGGGAAGATGGACCTCAGACAGGGTGACTGACAGCTGGAAACCTTCAGGACCCATTACCTCTCCTGGCAACACACTCATCACTGCCTTGCAGTCTGTTCTCTGGAAGATTTGGCAAACATTGACTGTTTTCGCAGATATTTTTGATGTCATGTGAATATTGAAGAAAAAAAAAAGTGACATCAATTTCATCCAATGTGCTTTATGCACAGTTCCAATACTTCCTGGCTGTGCCCGAAATCGTTCACTCACTCCCTAAGCCCTACTCCCCGTATAGGTTTTTACTATATAGAGGACTATATAGTGAGCTTGTCCCAACAGCTTTCCTGACACTACATGACACGCTGTTCATGAAATGAATAAACAATTAAATAAATACAGTTATGTTTAAAAAAAAGCCCTCATATTTTTGTGCGCATCGTTTTTCATTTTCCTCCTCGACGGCAGCGCTGGAGACGCAATGCATTGGATATCCACCACTTGTGAGTGACCATCGGATGGTCACCACTTTTTAGGATGCTTTTTTGAAAGTTTTGAGTTGCCTTATAGGGCATTGAATTTGATCAGCAAGGTTTTGAACACCACTGCAAAATGGCGTAACCCCTATATAGAGCTGTAGGGGTTAGGGGGCGATTTTGGACACGGCCCCTGTCATTGTTAGACACATTGATTAATACTGGTGTGCCTTACCACAGGAGTCAATTAGCATGGGAATCTGGATTAATCAGTGTGACCAATAACAACACACAGGAGATAGAAGAGCTTAAATTCAGGGAGTGATAAAGCTGCGC
Organism: Mullus surmuletus; assembly: GCA_903171835.1. Lineage (NCBI taxonomy): Eukaryota > Metazoa > Chordata > Actinopteri > Syngnathiformes > Mullidae > Mullus > Mullus surmuletus. The sequence continues at coordinate 1,261,136 of CAESWR010000136.1, read as the reverse complement.
ATAAACATTCGCGCCAAATTTCGTCACACTGAGCAATTCTTGTGTTATCCCCCCAAATTTTTTTTTTTTATGAGGCCACAGTGACCTTTGTAAATCAATCCTACCCCTTTTCCCTGACAGCTTTCTCCGTGGGGATGTTTGTGCCAGATGGAATGAGACATCTTCCAGGTGACAGCTCATGTTCATTGTGAATGTGATGGATGTATGGACGAAAGCCAAAAACATTATGCCCTCAGGTATGGGCATAAAATTGTGGAACCATTCAAATTACCTTAATCTTGACTTTGTGAGTGATGCACTGCAGGCGGGTGATCTCACGGGGCATCTCAATTGACATGTCTAGTGTGAAATCTCTGACAGAGACAATGAACACAGCACGTTTAAGTTTCCACTTTGAAGATACATTAACATTAAGATGACATACATTCAAATATTAGATATAACTAATCACAATCAATGGATGGAATTAAACTTACACAGCTAATACAAGTCCAGTCAAAATACAGTAGCGCTCACCTCGTGTTTGCTGCTTCACCAGTCATGCACACTTTCTCCAAGGTGGCCTGTTGATTGAGGTGAAAAAGAGATTTTTGCAAGACAAGGAAATCAAATTAACACCAAGCCAGGAATTTCAGGAATGTTTGTTGTCTTTTTATATGTCAAACTGAATAATTTCCAACAGAAAAGCAAGACTAAACTCAACCATATTATAAATCTAGACATAATCTTTTTCATTTTTTGCCCCTATTCTTCCTTTGACACGTTTTTCTTCCTTTCTTCAAGTGACTTGATTCTTCCCCTTGAGTTTGGAAAGATATTTATCCATTCATTGCTCACAAAACAATCAAAGACTAACTAAATGTCCTTACTTGTGTTGTCTGGTTGAGTGCCATGCTCTCCTGCCATGGAGCAACACTCCCAGGCAGGGAAAAGAAAATACTCCCATCGCTGACGATCAGCTCCGACACAAAGGTAACTTTAATGAGGACTGTTGCACCGGGTGGCAGGTTGCCCACACTGATGGTGAAAACATCCTGCGGGAGCACATAAATGACATCAAACCAACTTTTCCCGCAATTACTTCCCAAAGGCCGGTAATGCTTTGAGAAGGAGGACAAAAAACACATAGCCAGAACGTTGTGGGAAAAGCTGTGTATGGTGGAGCGCAAAGTCCTGGACATACTGCTGCATCCTGGTCCATGAGGTAGGCTCCGTGGCCTTTCTCGATCGCTTGCTTGTACTCCTTCCGAGCGGTCTCCTTCTCCTTCACCTGTGATCCAAACACACAGAGGTTGGATTGCTAAATAACTACCGAAAGTATTGCATTTGTACCGATGGGCTGGATTTGTTCAGAAGTCTTATCAAACCAAGGTCAAGAAAAACACTTAAAAAACGGTATTTTCCTGTACACGTGTAGCTCCTCTCCGATGCAAAATGCAAATGTTTGACTGTGGGTTTCATGGGAATGCTTCATGAAGCTTTATGTGTGCTTCGATCCGATGAATAAATCAACTCACACTGATG
>CAESWR010000136.1:1212949-1227983 GCA_903171835.1 Mullus surmuletus | reverse complement strand
TGGCAACGGAGCGTTGGCATGACTTCGAGTGAAGCACCCAATGGGTCATCTGGTAGAAGCCCAACTAAGAATTTGGTTTAAGTGAGGATATATGTACATTCACTCCAGCCGTGATTACAAACTACTTGAGATGATAATAATGAATTAAATTGTCCTACTGTCCACAAAATGATGATTTTTGTTCAGCAAAGGTAACTGTCAGCAAGTTGATAGAAACCAACCACTTTAGAGATCATTTGAGTAACATTGAATCCAAAGTTGGACCTCGTGTAGTCTTAAGTATAAGTAAATCAATGTCATACTGATTACATGTTTTTTTTCATCCCTAAATGTTTAAAATCAATCTAATATCATACTGTACTGTTACATTCTACTGCTGGTGGAAGGTGGTAACTGCTTTGTAACTGGAGGGTTACAGTTTTATGAGGGAATATTGATGTATTTTGCAGCCCTGTTACCATTTAGAACAGAAATCGACTAATATGTTTCCTTTCAACAGCTAATTTGCAACTAGAGTTGCTGAACTGTTGTGTCGGATGTGAAACGTTGCGAGAGAGGAGCCCATGAGTCACTGTGTGCAACATATGCGTTTGTCTCCGGAAAAACAACGTGACAGAATAGGTCGAGGTGTACTTTTGTGGTGAAGCAGTATCTGAAAAGGTGATGGCGAGCACGGTGGGGGGGGGGGGTCTTTGTTGGCAGCGTTTGTGGACGTACTCGTGATGTGCCGCTCAAAGCTCACTTAGGTGTCACCGGTCGGTCTGAGGTATCTGAAGCTCTCCGGCGTCTCCACGGTTTCATTATCGATGCAGGTGCAGTTGTGGGCTGCTCGGCATGTGCTCGAAGTACTAATTACTGGATCTTTGTGTCTTGCGCATTCATCTGTATTTAATTGTTCAAGCGGCACCGTGAGAGGTGGGAGATGGAGAGTGGAGATAACTGAAAACCGTCATTATGGAGTACAGGCATGGCAGCGGCTCAGATCAATGCTATCTGTTCTGTTTCATAATCTTTGACAAACAAATCTTATTCAGAGGATCTTTTTTTTCTATTAATCGTGTTCTTAAATAATGGGAAACATCCATACGCCGAGAACTTTAAATTCTTCTCTAGGCCATCATTTCTAAAATACTACCAAACCAGATCCCGGTGGTCGCAGACAGAACAGACTCACAGTGAGACCAACAAAGTCAGCTTTTAGGGTGTCATTTCGGTTTCATTTATCATTTGGCGTGTGGGAAGCCAACGAGGGGAAGATAATTAGGATGCAGAGGAAGTGAGCCAAATTTTTAATTATGGACTTTTTTTTCCAGCAACATTGCCACTGCTGAGGGTGTGTGTTTGCATGCAGAGTTGGATTCTGGGTTGACAGGAAACATCAGCCAGTAAAAACAGATTTCCGGCAAAGTTTCTATTTACAAACCCGCTTTGCAGTTCTCCTACACACCAACTGCGAATTGTAATTGTGTCAAAATGAGTCCGCTGGATGTGTTAACCGATGAATTACAAGAAAATGACATTTCCAGGGAAAAAAATAATCCAGATGACACTCAATGGAAATTGTCTTGAGAAAACAAGAGAACCTTAAAAAGAGATAAATGCAAAAAGAATTGCTTCAAAGTGACATTCTGATCAATGTATCCTCTGTGACCCCCCCCCCCCCCCCCCCCCCCCCAGCCCCCAACCCCCCTTTGGCGTTTAAATCGAGGCAAGTGTGTGGGGATATAAGTGTTTTTGAAATAAGGTGTTTAATTAGCAGCCTTTCAGAGGTGTTGCCCATAATTTGATTTCACCTTAAATGCTTAGATTTAACACCATTGCTCCTTTGGAAGCTTGTCAGAGTATACAGGGGTGAGAAGAAGCACCAGCTGCGAGCTTGAAATTCTCACCCTGTCCCTCAGCGTCATGAGAAACAAATGACACCCTCCTCCCTCGGTTCTCGGTCTGACCGCCCTCGATTCCTTTCCTTTTCCCGCTCCCTCCCCTCTCGTTTTAATCCCTCCCACCCGCGATACGAGGGGAAAAACGAGAGACGTGAATTCGAGGGGGTTGTAATCTATCAAAATGAGACATGAGTGCTTCGGATCCGGCGTTTTAAGGGAAAACAAATGAAATATAATGTTTCGCCGCCGCTGCATCATCTATCTGCTGTTTTGTTATAGGCTACCACTGTGCTTTATGATCTCTGTCACATCAGTGTGCCAATATGGCATAATATTTCATTTCCGTGTCACACCTATTTAATACGTCTCGGGTCCTCAGAGCATCCCGACGTCGCAGGGGATGCAACCGAGGAGTCACAACTGTAGCTGCTCTGCTGTGCTAAGAAGACAGCCAAGATTTCTGGCTCCTGAGGAGGAGTAGGGAGGAGATAAGGAGACAAGGAATCATAGCAAGAGGTTGTGATCAATAAGCATGAAAGTCGTGGAGAAAAGGAGGCATTACAGATTGGAGGGAATGACACTGCAGTATTGCCCCCCCCCATACACACACACACATACAAACACTGCCAAAGCTCTTCCAGAACCACCGGTACCACCAATCCTCACCTGTCGCCTGCAGCCGAGCCTCATCCAGTCAAGCATCTCCTAATTAAAGCAGACAACGGTGAAACATTGGATTTTCCAAAGGCAATGTCATAGCGACTTTAAGGGAGTGGGGCGGGGGGGGGGTGGAAAAGACAAACAGAAACTTGACAAACTAATCTCCTCATTTGGCAAAATTGTAGGGAAATGATTTTTATTTTGATCACGGTTGTTGCTTTGCTTGTTAAGTATAAAAGCCCTGAAAAAGAACAGGGAAAAAGGAAAAGAAAAGCTCAATTATCTGGCTAAAACGCATCACAAATTAAAATTTCCACGGGATGGAAGGCGTGTTCCATTTTAATTTACCTCATGCCGCACGATAAAAGGTGCAAGACAAAGAAATTGAATGCATTGGGAGAAAAAAAATAGAAGAGTGAGAGAGAGAAAAAAAAAAAACACGAGTTCCAGAGCTTTATAAATAAATAATTTCTTAGCATAAGCATGATTGGCAGCCGAACTCAGTGTTTCCCTGATGTGCCGAACACCTGTCTGCACATTTCAGCTTTTATGTTAGAGTGCTTAAGTGCAATTACATGGAATAATATATTCAGAAAGCAATATATGCTCAACCGTGACGAGGATCAAACTTCATGAACTGAACAATAAGTTGCCCTACATTCTTACTTGCAGTATGTACCATTCTCTATTAAAAATGCAATAACAGCAGAGCGCTAAGTATAAAACACACCCAGCCAACAGCAGAGCTCATTCTTTAAAGACAAATACTTATTTATTTTACGCTGGCTGAAATATAATTGTCGGAGCAGAACCATCTACTAAGCAGCACCGTCAATTAACTCTTTTACTGCACAAAGTGGCAAAATTACTTTCTTCTTCTCCTCCTTAAAAAATTACATTTTTGCATCTAACTTTGTAATTTAATTGTGTAAGTATGTACTTGCGTGTATGTTCTACCGGATGCATTATTATGCGGTTGACCTTGGTTCAAAAGGGTGTATACCAACAAAATAAAATCAAATAAAATCAACCTAGAGAGCAGTGAACTACATAGTATGGTAAACACATTTCCTGTACATGTCCTGATTAGGATTAGGATTATGAGGATGGAATACTTCAATGTGTATCCTTCACATGTGCCATTTGGCCACCATGTGACACATTTTTCGTGGTTTGGGAAACAATCGTAGTTTTACATGTAATTTCTGAACCAAGCAGCACCTTCTCTCGAGCTTTGGGTTGAAAGAAAACAGTATGTGCAGTGGTGGCTCCAGCAGAATTAGTCTCATTATGTACAGGCTTCGAGATTGCCGGTCCTCGCTAGGATGATAATACATTTTGTGCTCAGGTAATATAACTTCCAATGCTTTGTTCAGGGTCGTTATGCTATATGATATATGAGCTCAGTGGTGCGGTTGACTTTTGAGGTTATTGGAATTTCAGCACAGAGGATACAACATTCGCACTGCACTCTTAGATACGTAGGATTCAAAAATTTAAACCCGAGAGCTCCTCTGGAGAAAGAAAGTCTCGCAATCTACAAGCCTTGCAAGTTTTTTAATAAAATTTCATGCTCTGCAAGATGCGGATGGAGATTGGATAATGTAGCACTTTCTTCATCCATAAGGATTAGGATGATTAAAAGCCGCTGCCAGGAGCTGATAGCATTAGCCAGCCACCACTATGATGAATGACCTTAACATCCATCCATTTTGTTGAGAAAACACATTGTGATGATGTGATTAGTGAGGCTCAGGGGGCATTGCAGGAGACAATGCAAATGGGGATCAGAATCGGATCAGTGTCAATATCATCATTAGCACTGTTTGGTCTTGAAGGTCGATTTTTGAAGATCTTAGAGCAGCTGGACTGGTTCCTGTTGACCTTCTCTTAGTCGTCTAAGTCCCATTGATTCAGGGAGTTTAACAGCACAATGTCTGTCAGCTGTTTTTGTATGCTGATCCTCTTGTCAACTCGACTCAGAAATCCAGAGGTTGGTTTGTAACGATGAACAAGTTGCTTTAAAATTGATGATCTGTAACAACTGATCTATTACCCATCTCCTTCAAACCATGTTACCACTACGAGTCGATGTTAATGCTTATTGTCGTCAACAGACTTTCATTTGGCGATGAAATGTTTTTCTTGGTTGGAAGACTTTTGCAGATGTTCGTTTTGTGACCCCACAGGGGAAATGTGCCCAGCTGCCAGCCCCCCCCCCCAACCAAGCAGATTGATGCAGACCTGCACAGACCCCACTTGTTTGTCACTCAACAGTTTCAGTCTTAAACACTCTCTTCAAAGTTCTTTTGAACTTTCCATTAAGCTACTTCTATCGGTCTTGCATTAACCTCCGACTGGGTTTACCACCCGTTATGGGCTGCAATCCCCAATCATCTCGACTCCAAGAAGATCGAGCTCTGGCGTGACGGGGTGCCGCGACCGTTATTTTCACACTGTTGTAGAAGTTTGTGAATTATCTGTCGTTACTAGAAAGGACAAGCGTTGTGTGGTCTCTTTTGCCTACTCAACATCGTGACATCACATGCAAAAGGTCTGTACGGCACTTTTAACCTTGGCTACTTCAAAAATACACAAAACAAATCACAAGCACTTCTCAAGCATCGGGAGCCGCTGTCACAGTTGTAATCATGCCTCCATCTATGTGAAAACATTTCAAATTTTGCAATAGAGAAGCTTAATGGGAACAGCTAAACTTGAAACAACCTCCCTAACTTTGCAGAAAGAGTTGCCCGAAGGAGTTTTGTCTTTTTTGAAAAGAGTGTTAACGTATCTTATGGGAATGAAAACAGCCCTTTTGAATAAAGGTTTGACGTAGACTCTCTTAACACAGTACCTTCCAGCCTTCAGCGATGGGCTCCAGCGGATCAGAGGAAGGAGTCCTCAGTTGACGGTTGAAAAAAATCAGTTGACATCATCTCTCGAGACGACAAGCAAATCTAACCTTCCTCTGAAACCGAGAAAATATCGTTTTGCACTCTATTTTACATGGACACTGGTATTGTTCTGACTTGAAAGGCGAGACTACGAAGCTTCTGACTCAAGCAGCAGCAAAAGGCGAAGCACATGGATTTTTTTTTAGTATGAACACATCAAAGATTTGACTCATTTTTATTTGTCCGCTCACATGCTAAGTTCATTGCAAATCTTTAACAAAAGGAACCCACACTCCAACGCAATCTGGGGGTTGGCTGTGTTTCATGATGTGTACGGGCCCTGGAGAAACACCAAGATGATAGGAGTCACTGTAGCACTGCTTCGCTAAACATTAAGAACAGAAACATCGTCTGCTGCTAACCTTTATATGAAAAGAATTGATACCCAAAAGCACTTGAAAGTGTTGGTTCGAGCTGCAGCTTTGAGTTCAGCAGCGTCGGCCATGTGCGAGCGGCGTACGAGTGAAATTCGAAAACATCTTTCGGTTCTACTGAACTGCATCTCCCCTGAGAGACGGAAATGATGAAACCTCTTCCAGCAGCAGCAGCAGTGCAGATGTTCGTTGCGTTATTTGGGCTGTGGAGGAGGAAGGAGGCGGCTCTGATGAGAGTGGCCGTCAGAGCCGGCGCATAATGAAGACAAATTCTATTTCTGCAGCGTGCCGTGTGGATGTAAAGTTGCCTACTGTCACAACATATGTAGATAGAATGAAAAGAAATTAAGTTTAATTGGTACTTGCAAAATAACAGATTTACATGGTAACATATGCTTTAGGCTATTGAATCTGCTGTTGTATGTGTGTGTGTGTGTGTGTGTGTGTCTATTTCCACTCCCTTTTACTTCACTTCACACCAGACCTGCAGCCTGTTCTTTATGCAGGCAGTTATGCTCATAATATTGGAGGAGATCTGGCAGTTGTGCAGACGGCCAAAATAAGCAAAGTAAAGACTCAACTCAGAGGAGTAAAAACTGTTAGTTTGAAAAATTGGGTCTTTATCTTGGCAGTCCAGACACACAATATTTTACGACGGTCCTCCTCGGCGAGCTCATATCCAGCCGCTGCTCTATCAACAGAGCTAGTTTACAGTAATGGCTTCCCGAAGGACAGATTGGAGACAGACCCTACAGAGGAAGATGGTCCTTTTTCGTCTCTAGTCCCATCTCCTTGTAAATATGCAGCAATCTCAGAGGGGCGATAAAGCAGGTGCAAAATTTATAAGCTCGGGAACAGCCACCATAGAAATATGAGTTATTACCAAGAGCAGAAAATAAAAGCAGGAGTCATGCTTTTGCAAAACTAAATTATTTCTATTTATCTGCAGTATCATGACTGCTTTGCAATTAAAACGTGTCTTAATTGTTTGCGGGAAAGCAGCATCGAACACCCAAAACTTATTACAAAGCTGAAGTAATTACCTAAGTATGATTTCAAAATCTCTCTCGCTGTGTAATGGGATGGATAATCGAAAACCCTGTCCCATGGGGAAATCCGTTGGGCAATTTTGCCAGGTGTGTTACCTCAACCAATGGGAGTTTTTAGAGATTTAAAAAAAAAATTGTTGGCAGGATATTGCAATCACTGAAACCAAACAGCATGACCAAATTTCATTAAAAAATGTTGTGTGGAATCCATTACAATCTTAGGGCCAGACTTTGCAACAAAATTACAAAAAGAAACATTTTAGGGGAAAAAAAACCCTAAACATTTTCATTCATTTAGTTTCCATCAGATTTATAACCTGGACTGCACATTGAACGGAAGAACCAAAATGTGATCTTATTCTTCAAGTCAAAGTCAAAGTCAAAGTCAGCTTTATTGTCAATTTCCTCACATGTGCCAGACATCCAAAGCAATCGAAATTACGTTTCTCGCTATCCCACGGTGAAGACAAGACAAGACATGTAGACAGTAAGTGCACATGATACCTTTAGTGTAAATCTGCTTTGAGCCCACTTACCTTCACCAAGGACAGTTTTTGGAGATTAAAAAGAAAAATTTCGGCAGGATAAAGCAATCGCTGGAACCAAACAGCATGACCAAATTTCATTAAAATTGTTGTACGTATCCATTACATTCTTCGAGGTACTTTGCAGGACTTTGTAACAAAAACAGAAAAAGAATTCTATCCTATTTTCATTCATTTATCTTCCTTCAGATTTATTACCAGGACATCACAATGAACGGAAGAACTATAATGTGATCTAATTCTTGATATCTTCTGTGTAAATCTGCTTTGAGGCCTATAAACGGCTTACCCCCGAAAAATTTTGATCACTACCATTCCTTCACCAATTAGGGCTTTGCAGAAAAACAGCTGCCAACAAGACACGGATGATTTTATCTCATGTTTGTCAGAAAAGACACGGATACTTCAGCTTCAAAAACAAAGCTACCTAAAAAGTTCCCCCTCTTTAAGAGAATCCATTAAACATTCAGCTTTTTCCGCCTGTCATCCCCATTTTTCAACGAAATTCACCGGATAACAGAAGATAACCGACTGGAGGCTCAGAGGAAAGGAAAAAACAAAAACAAAACTTTTTTTTCTTTCTTCTTTTAAAAAACGTGAATTTCAAAAAGCGGAGGAAAAGTCCTTAACGCAGCGAGAACAGAGAGGCTACGCCGGCGCCGCTGCCCTACGGCCTCGCCACCGACGTGGGGGAAAACAGCGCACATCATTAGACGGTGAAGGATACTCGAACTGACATCCGTCATTTGAGGGCTTGTTGTTTATGTCAAGCTGCCATATGCTGTACGCCACCACAGCACATCATATTCTGCACATGAAATTCCATCAACTCCTCCTTTAGACTCTGTTGTTGACTCAAGGAGGATCGATTATCATTAAGTCAAAAAAAAAAGAAAGAGAGGGAGCGAGAGAGAGAGAGAGAGAGAGCGACTGTGCTCGGCCCGGCCACTGACTGATTGTATTGACACTGTGATGCTGAAATGAGGTGACTGACTTGAAGCGAGAATTGTTCCGTCGATGGTCTGCCTGACTTTAAATGGAGGACAGGCATTATTCTGGTGCTGTTGTTTCAGTTTAAGCCCTTCATGGGGAAACATGTCGCTGGGGACATTTGAGTGTATCAGACAATCAATTACAAAAAACCTTGTTGTTAGAGGGTCGGTGAAGCCTCGGACCACTGTTGAGGGAGAGAAAAAGTTTCCAGCGTTACAATCTCTCTGCACCCGCTCTGATCTTTATTAACAAATAGCATGTGCGTGTTGACCTGTTCCACGAAATGACAAGACGTGTCGCCGGGATCGACTTTCCTGCGAGTTCCTGAACACGTGCTTTTCCCAAATGGCGCCATTTACCGGAATGGTCAATTTCCATTTGTCCACCTCCGGAACGGCTCGGCCAGATGTGTGCGAGCGCTGGGGGAGGCGGCAGAAACAGCTCAAACTCTACATTTCCAATTGATGGTACGTATTAACACGCCGGCTGACATCTACTTTCGCACCTCCACATGAAAAGGCAACCAAATTATACTGAGCAGGAAATAATAGTCACCTTTTTTTTGGTAATATGTAATATGGATAACACGTTTATTGATCATGATTATTCATTATTCATTTGTGAAGAGATATGCACTTTGATAATGCCAAAGCATGTTCCTATGTTATGATTTAGCATAAGTGTGAATAAAGAATACTTGATCATGAGCTTATGAACTGTATCCTTTTTATTTAACTTCCACGTGAATTAATACTACTTTTATTTTTACATAAATATGCACAATACAAGCAAATGAAATGATTAAAGCCTATGTAGAAAAGAAATAGGAATGAAATACATCCTCCAAAACACTTAGAAGGTCCATATTGTGGACGATTATGCGCATATAATCGTGTCAGAAAAACATTGCGATTTCAATGGAAATGATTTTGTTAGAATTTAAAGTTGGAGAGCTTAGACTGAATTTGAATCAGTCAATCTGAGATCTTTGAAAAATAAATCTGAAAAAAGCATAATGTGATACTGAATGCATTACTTAGAAAAATGTGATCTTTTTCTTATGAAACTGAAATCTTTTGATTTTAAACTGAATTTCCTGGTTGAAGATTTGAAAACTATCAAGAAATCCTTGTTTGCATGGAAAGGTTTCAATCTGCACCAGATAACTCTGGTTGATCTCTCAAGGAACCAAATATGCGACAAAAAATTGTAAGAACTGAATTTTCTATCGGAGAGCTGAAAACTAAAAATAGAACTCTTAGATTATGAAATACTATGCCTTATACTCATCAAATAATGCAGTTCAAACGGATAATATAAAAGTCATGTTGGAATGTGAAAACAAATGCAAACAAAAGTAAATAATTTATTTCAATGGCACAAATGAGTATTATTGTTTCTTAAAGTTTCTTCCATCGCTCTCCTTCCATGTCTTTGAATTTCACATTATAATCTCCCACAAAGGCACAATCTGCCGCTCTGTTCCAAGTTTTATAGCGCCACGAAATTATGCCTAAATCTGTTTTGCGTGCCCGCTGCCTTCGCAATGCTGTGGGAGGCGGCGGATTTTTTCCATGGGAATCCAATTGAGAAAAACAAAGAAACTAAGCTGCTCTGAAAGGTTAAGAAATCGTTTAATCGTTTAATTCATCAAAATCATCCAAAAGAGAGAGATATTTCAATTATTCAGCTATGTTTCTTGTAAGATGGGGTGCCACTACTAGTTACACTAATTCCATAAATTATTAAGGCTGCTAAATGAATTACTGCGCTTCCGTCTCTCAGCCGCTCTTCCTCATTAGGCGTTGTGGGAATAATTGATCATCATGAAGAGGAGGGGGAACAAAAAGTGCGAGATGTGTCGCTTTGAGGTTTCAGTCAGAGCGGAGCCACGTTGTTGTTTAGTGGAGCCAATGAAAGCCGTGCCAATAAACATATGTAAAACTGTAATCGCACATTAACAGTTTATTAACAGCTCAAAGTGCAATTTTTTGCATTTCTGACAGAGTTGCTAAAAGGTCTAGAATCGCCTCTTTCTTCTGCCTCCCACGCCAGGGAGAACACGTACACCAGGCTGATGTACTTTTGATATTTCGCTTAAGGAAAGAAAAAAGAGCGCCATGTTTCAGGTCGGTCGGCATCCCGCCCGTACGATTCCATCAGAGTCTTCCTCTGGAGACCTCAGAGCCTTTTATTCAGCTTCTTTTGCGCCGCTCCCCCCCCCCCCTCCCAAATTCTTTCAAAACATATTATGTGCGAGATGTAAAGCGCCTTTTGTACCGTACTGGGACTCCTGGTGCGTATTCGCTTGTCTTAGAGACCAGTTCAGAGAAAATATTCCTTTTCATTCTCTTTGGTTCTAAGCTTTGTGTAGGTAAAAAGGCGTGCGGAGTTCAAACTCTCCTCCTGAACCGGCAGAGAGGCCTGGGTTGTTTGATTTGTGCGAGGTGATGAAACCAGCTGTAGGGACCTTCATTCTTTATTGTAGCAGCCTGTAGACACGTTTACTTTGGTTGTAGAGATGGGTAATTTCATGTGGGAGTAGCAAGGGATGGATCTGGTCTCTAGTTGCCATTCGAGGAACTGCAATTTTCTACAGGCATACATTGCCCGCTCCGTGCACCATCCAGACAGCTCCATGACAACCAGTGGTGGAGCCAGAGTACAGTTAGTATAGTTTGGATTTTTTGACATGAAGTTGTCTTAGATCCTCACCATCAATGTCATTCTTCTGCAGTGACTTTTCCCCCACTGCGTCCCATGAGCGGAGTTCCGGCCAGGTTTCGGTGTTGCAGAAAGTAGTTCCGTCTAGTTGTTGGGGTCACACGGATAAAGCGTTTTGCTCCAAAAAACAATATGCGTTCAAAAGAGTAATACATTTGCGTCACGAGTTGTTGGCCGCAAAACAGTCCGACCTCGCAATCGCCCTGTACTATTTTCCCTCCCTTCCTATCACTGTGCAGACTTTTCCATCAGCTGAAGGAGGCGGAAGGAGAGCGGTCTCCTTCCAAGCATGTAAACGCTGTGAAACAGCGGATGATGATGAGTGATACGAAGGGAGGGATAATAAAGGGTGATCGCGAGGTCGGACTATTTGCGGGCCAAGAATTCGTGACGCAAATGGATTACTCTTTTGAACGCATATTGTTTTTTGGAGCAAAAAACCTTTTTCTGTGTGACCCCAGCAACTAGACAGACAGGGCTGCCTTATGCTACACTGTGGAAAGCACCCACTTTCCTCCGCTCCACTGCGTCTTTGCTGATCTTCTCCTGCAGAGAGTTTGACAAACGGTTCAAACAGGTACAAATAGTTGCACATTTTACAGATCAAGCAAGCATTTTAGGTGAGCATTCTAGGCCACTGCTAATCGAATATTTGAGAGGATTTTTCTAATGTTTCTTATCTGTAAGTAAAGTAATTTGCGTTCATGTGACACTTGAGTTTGCATTGATGCAAAGGGTTGAAAGTTGGGAGTGCAATATGTTAGGGTTAGGCAGATGATGTGATAAGTAGGGAACATTGCATAGTGTGAACTGATGAAATAAGGTTAAATGTATCTGTGTGTGGAAGGTGCCTCTAGCTGGCCGTTAATTGCTGGTGAGATGGAAATATCAGTAAATTAAAACTTTTATTCCCATAATTTGTTTTCTAACAATATTCAGTTTCTTAAAGAATAATTTATTCCAAGGAATAATTACCATGCGGTAACCTAGAAACCCAGTCATCCCCACTCAATCTTCAGGGTTTCGGCCATACCTCTCCTTCACCTTTGTTTTTATTTTCTCCATTATCTCCAGTTAAGTTGTGGGCTTGGATCGCTGAAAGAGTGTCGGGTCCCACCTCCTCCCCCCGAGGTTTGGCCGGGGTCACAGAGGCAGAGGATTTCTCCCTGTGATCAAGGAAGGCGCCTCACCGCGGGGAGGTGACAGGCTGACCTGCCTGGCAGTGATGATGGATGCGGCGGGGGCCGCTCTGACCTCTCTGGCTGACATCCGCGGGCTCACTGTTGGCGCTGACCATCGTCTCTGGGTTGAAGTGTGGGTTTGGCAAGAACAGCAAGGCTACATTATGGTCTGCCTAATTTTGACTTGACTTTTGAATAACCTTTTATTATGTTGAGAAAGACAAAGAGGGCCCATTGGCCTGAAAAATTCAGCCAATGCAGATGAATGAAGATTAGCCAATTTCATTTAAAGTACATATAAACATTTTTTTCCATTTTTGTCTCAAACATTGTTTCCAACACGCATATTCATTTTAAGTGGTCTAGTTTTCATGTGATGACATGATTGATGAGTCATCACACAGTGGGCTCAACAAGGATAAACTTGCTCAATTGCAACCCAATCAATTATTTAGCTTTTTATTCAAAACAGTGGATTTTTCACCTCAGTGGTTGTTATTTTCTCACAGATCCTGAATGAGACCCTTCTTCCCTGCTCAAAGTCAATTAGACGACTTCTAAACAATTATCAGCGATCTTACATGCGTTCGGTTTGAAGGGCAGAAAACTTATTTGATAAATTCATGGCCCTCTATTGGTTTATTCATGTTCGGAGACAGAGAACAAATTACGTCATAATTGCCAAGATATTTAAAATTAAATAAGGTCAAGAAAAAAAATCACTCTGTTTTAGAGGATGCGAAAAATATGAGGCCAAATCCGAAGTAAAGTGTTTTTCATTTTGGATTCTGATCCACATCAGCTATGTTACAAAGCAACATCCTTCCCTTTGAGAAACTTTGCCGAAGTTCAACATTTCCTGACCTGCGATGTTGCAGAAAAAAAAACGCCTGCACTTCAAGCAGACTCGACTATTGCATTGAATGAATGCATTATTTATCCGCGGGCTTTAAGAAATACTCATGACTGGCTTCGGTTGTCTCAGAACTCCGCTGCCAGTTTCACAACACGCACAAAAAAAAGAGGGAACATTTTTTTTAAAATTCCGGTATCTTTCTAAGAGTTGATTTTAAAATGCTATCACTTATGTCGAAATGCAGATGGATTTTTAGCATTGATTCCTTATCTGTTGCTCTTAAAAGTACGATTTGACACACCATTACATTATATATGTAAATATATGTAACACAATATTTATTTGCATTATTTTATTATCATTGTTAATATAAAATTAAGACTACGGTGTATGTTGTCTTTTCTCATTGTCACAAGCCTGGGGTGTGTGTGTGTCTGTGTGTGATTGCATTATTATAGCAAGGCGATAAAAGTCATGTCAACATGCTCTTTTATGCAAAAGAGCAAAACTAGAATTTAATTACATTGTACCTCCGGGTTCCTGGCAAATTGAAATGTGAAAATGTCTCTTATGTGGTGTCGACTTCCACACCTTCAGCCCGGCCAAAGTATCCCAAATGGGTCGTGAACTAACCACATAGCTCAGGAAGATGAATTATTAAGCAGTACATTAAGTACTTTACGCATTAAGTACTGCATTAAGTGCATTACATATTGCGTGTTGCAATAAGCGAATAGGAATGCGCTTTTCAACATTTGCTTTACACGTTGTAGAGTTGTACCAGACAAAAACAGCACAGAGTGTAGAAGAGTTTATTATAATAGGTTGTGGTACATTTCACTTTTATTTTGCAAGGATTTTAAGAAGGATTTACTGTATCAGGGCAATAAATCAAAGCAATTCACTCACACCGCAAGGAATTCAACTTTCGTGAGGCTCAAAATAGTCCCCCCACGCTGATGTAAAAAGCAGTTGTGTGAAAGTGTGCTCTCTGGGTACGAAAACAATCAATACGACATGTAGGTGGGGTTGAGTCTGAGGCAACGTCTGTTTGAATAGACCTCAGAAAGCCTCAGCGTCTGCATATTCATCTCCTACATGAGACAAAAAAACACAAAAAAAGATCAACCTCTTACCTTTTATTTATATCCTACTTCCCACACAGCGTTCCAGTGCCACAGAAATCCCGGGAAAAGCGGAGAAATGTGGCGGCGGTCATTGGCAAACTGAACCACCGCTGGAATGAATGTGATATCTCTGGCACATCAGCAATTAATAGCAATTTATTAGCGCCTGTGAATGTAATTTCACGTTAAACGTTATTAGCATGGAGGGAACGCGTCGGCTGTTTTTCACTGTAGGCTGGCAGAGTCGATGTGTTTTTATTCTGGATTCGTTACTGACAGAAAAATCTATCAGGGTTCATTAAGATCCCATTTAAGATGTTTACAGAGGCTCTTTGTTTGCCCACTTTTATGTGGGGACGCTTTAGGATCCTATTAGAACCCACAGTCTGAATTTTGATTCCATTAATTTTTGGCGCCGATGTATTTTCCTGCATAAACTCACAGGCCAAAAAGTTTATACATCCCACTGGGAGGCGCGAACATGCTGGCAGACCACCAGAAACACCCTGCGCTTTGAGAATCTGACATAAAACCTGAGGAAAATGAAGCGTTTTGCTGCCTAATTCTCTCCCCGTCTTGAATCCGCTTTAACCTTGGAGGCTTCCACCCCTCTCCACAAATCCACAATTTTCTCAGTGTTGACCCTTAACAGCTAATAAAGCCAGCACTAGCTCGAGGCTTGAGT
>CAESWR010000136.1:1166507-1182626 GCA_903171835.1 Mullus surmuletus | reverse complement strand
GTAAACAAGTAAACACTGAGAGATGCCAGATTATTTTAAGACATTTTATGAAAAGTAATTTTCGGCAAAACGAAAGAGATTGGTGTGGAGAGACTGTTGTTCCTGCAATAAACGGCGGCTTGTGTCTGTGGATGAGAGAACATTGTAATAAGCGGTGGGAACAATTTGTGATGGCAAACTTTGAAAGCGAGTCAGAACTATGCCAACATGTTGTGGAGAGTTTAAATTATAGCCTTTCTCTAATCACAGAAAAACAGAAAAACAAAACCAAAAAGTTTTATCTTCTGATGTGCCCATGTGAAAGAAGGAGCCACCGTTGACACGTTCAAGTCTGAATATTGAAGACATTTATTACAGAATACAGTTTCAAATAGCCAATCGTGGAGAACCTCAATCCGCCAATGTTGGAAGTTCTCTGCCTCTTCAACCTTTACCTCAAATTTGTCATGGTTTTGTTTTTTCTTGATGGACTTTTGTTTTTTAAGCACTTCCTGTTTTGTTTTGACACCTCTGTTTTCATCCTCATTGCATTGTGTCACTTCCTTCAAGTTTCCCGCCAAATGTCTGTCAAACCTGTTTTCAATCAGTAATCAGCCTAGCCAGTATAGAAGCAGCTCTTGGGACTCTGCTTGGTTTGTCTAATAGTGTAAATATATGATTCTCATAAAGTCTACTAGTTAAGTTTGCTGTGATTTCACCTTTTGGCCCTTTTGTCCTTGTTCACGATTTTGCCTGCTCCCTAACTTTACCTTCTGGATATTTGGATTAACCTCCTGTGAATGAACTTTGGCCTGGCTTTTTGTTTACAACTCCAGTATTGTGGTTTCTGCAACTGAGTCCTCGCAGAATAAAATTTAATGAAGACGGTGAATTTGAGGAGAGTCTTCACGGACACTGGGGTAAGTCCTGTGTTGTATTTCAAAGTAAATGTGTTTTATGTGATGCATTGGTAGATCGTGGGTCA
This sequence comes from Mullus surmuletus, assembly GCA_903171835.1. Lineage (NCBI taxonomy): Eukaryota > Metazoa > Chordata > Actinopteri > Syngnathiformes > Mullidae > Mullus > Mullus surmuletus. The sequence continues at coordinate 1,181,662 of CAESWR010000136.1, read as the reverse complement.
AATAGAGGCCGTAAAAGGTTCTGTTACCACTGAGAGCCCACTGTCTACTCGCCTCTGGCCGTGTCCAAAGAAGAAAAAACGTGCATGAAAATATAAATGTATTATATTGTACTTTCTTAATGTATTTCATGAACACCACACATATTTGTTTGCAAAATCTTCCTGTTTTAGTAATGTGGAAATTATAATGGGATAACCAGGGGAGCCGCAACACCAGCCGCAGCAGTTCCACACGTCGTAAAGGTGTGAAAGTGGTGACGTCATTAACAGCGTGCCGTGTAGTGTCTGAAAGCTCTTGTGAATGAGCTCACTAATGCTCTATATAGTGAATTGTATATGGGGGGGGTTAGGGAGTGAGTGAATGATTTCGACACTTCGCTTCCAAGTCCGCTCAGCAGAGGTGACCGTTGTTGCAGCTGATGATGCCATGGCGAGAGTTGTAGCGTAAACATGTTCAGGGTTGTTGGTCTTGAACTGAGGAAGGCCTGAGGAAAAATACTGGGAGAAACTTCTTCTGTCTTTAAATAATGTAATGCTAATCCCTTTGCTGTGTTTTGTTTAGTTTTTTTATAAATTAATGTGGACTTTAATCTGATCCCTTCGTGATGTGCATTTAAGAGCTTTACTGCCCAAATTAGAGGCCAAATGGGATGAACACAGAACACAAACTGGGGTTTATTTGAGGAAAGTCTGGTTGGCGTCGTGTCAAAATCATTTTTGGCTAAAGAGATTATTGCCCCCTCCCCACCCATATGTCCCCTGCCAACTGAACTAACTATCAAACCTCGAAGGGACCAAAACTGAGTCCAGAAAATGTCCCTCTCGCTGGAATCGGTGGAACTACCAGGGGTATCTATTTCATACCACCACAGGACTTTTATGGCCTGACGACGATCCCCCTTTGGCCCACCCTCTGCCGCAGAAGGGTCCATGACATGAAAGATTCCCTTCTCATATTGAGCAATGAGACGTGCTGGCCATGTTTGAGCGATCATTTTCTTCACGGCGCGGCGCTCGAGAATCGCCCCTGCGTGACTCGGGACGTTGGTATCGGGAGCACGGCGTGAGCACCGCGACGGGTAAAAATAAATAAATAAACGTTACATACGACAGCCAAGTTGAATTTCTGGGAAAGATTGAATCGCTGGATGGATACAGAGTGTATCCAGCTGAGTTAGCACCGGCACAAGCCTTGAAAGATTACACGCCAGCACGTGTGGGAGAGAGCTGAGGAAATTGCCTGGGTGTGTATCCCGCTGTCGGCCATACATCTCATGAATAGCACTGCGCAGACTCTGTCTACCTTTAAATAAAGGTAAAAATTGGCAGTCAAGAAGGAAAAACATTCAGTTCTAAACACCTAATTCTTTAACTTCAAACATTCTGGTTCCTCTAGCCGTGGAGTCTGTCATAATTGACACAATAACAGATTTCTTTATCCTCCATCATCTTTTCTGTCCACAGTCATGTAACGCGTGTGCTGCCAGTATCCACAATGCGCAGGTGGGTGGCGGAGTTTGCAGATTAAATGTTTTCTTGTTTCGTCCCAATGGAGGAAGCAGACGCCGACGATGATCACAAAAGCCTGTTGACGTGAACGCCGTTACACAAGGGCTCATATGACTCACGGGCCATGTTGCCGCCACTAATGTATGCGTTAACCTTCCTCTTGTGTTCGCTTTCTGTTACTAAACGAGTCGGTTTTGACTCGTCTGCTTAATCGGCCATAAAATACACTGAAAACAATATTTTTTTTCATCAAATTTATTTCTGACCTCTGACATCTTGTTAGGCTGGTCTTAACATTTTTGTTTTGGTCTGTGGGCATTTTTTGACAGCGTAGCGTCTTAGGCATATAACACCAATTCATGATATCCATTGAGATGCACCTGTAGAAGCCCCTAACTAAAAGCTCACAGGTTTGGGAAAGGAACTGGCTGTTGGCTGACAGTTTTGGCAAGCTTAGTGTGTATTTTATATCAACTTTGGCTAGGGCTGCAAGATTATGGCCAAAATAATAGTCACTATTTTTTTTTTAAATCTATATTGATATCACGATTATTCATTATTCTTTTTTGAAAAGAAATATGCACTTTAGTAATGCCAAAGTAAGTTCCTGTATTATATAGCATAATACTAAATAAAGAATAACTGAATGTGTGAGCTTATGAACAGTATCTTTACATTTCACTTCCACCTGAATTAATACTTTAATATTTAAAAAAACTAAATATAACATCAGTTGGGATTTATACAGTGTTGTTCACCCCCCAAGTGGTTGGTGGATTTTAAGTTGAGGAAGTGCTTGATTTGAAATGCAGTACAGCCATGGGTAGAGCATGCATTTCAAACGTCAATATCGTGGACGATTATGCACATATAATCGTGGTGGAAAAATATTGCGACATTGATTAAACTCGATTAATTGGGCAGCCCTAGTTTTGGCACTATTGTTGTTTTATAGTCTTATATTATCACTGGGTCGAAAACAAATCTAACAGCGGAAAGGTTAGAATTTTCATCACAGCACTTTATCTTTTAATGAAATTACTTTTTTGTTTCGTTTTATTTTGTTTACAGAGATTCCTGACAAAGTCAAAAACCCTTGATGCAATAAATTAATTTATGTGCTACTTTTGTCCTTTATAAAACCTAAAAACGTGTCAGTGGCGACCCTAACACAAGAGAGAGGTTAAAAGACGTGTATTTTGAGGGTTAGAATATTCTTTCTTTTTTTAAATCTTATGTTGGTCCTTAGATTCCATGTTAGGTGACATCTCGGTATTCGCTCGGCGTCCTCAGTAACAGAGTCTGCGAGCCTCCCTTTTGCCGTCCGCCTTCGCCTCTGGGTTGTTAGCCGGCGCAGTTCAGAGAATAGAAAAAATAAAAAAGACAGACACGGAGAGAGGGACCAAATATCATTCGCAGACCCGCTCCAGCTGCGCACGCTGATACGGCCCCTCGGAGGGGGTGAACAGCCAAAGACGCGTGCTGATACATAGCTCCAGAGGGCTCTTTCCATCACTCTTTGAAGCTGTAGTGAATTAATTACGCCAGCCGTGTCTCTCTGTGGACACTGTTGAGTCAACATCACTCAGCCCCGCAGCTGCGAGGTTGCACCCAAACAGCCACTGGTCTGCAATACGTGTCCAGTTCATTAAGCAAAGCGCAGGGATGATCTGCTTGTTAACTTTTTGGACCATTCCAAGAGCATTGCGAGAGAGAAATGTGTGTGTGTGCGTGTGTGTGCGAGAAAGAGGGAGCAAATGAGCAAAACAAATCATTTTTAAATTGGAAACCTTTTAAGGACAAGCTCAATGTGCTTTGGCCTAGTTTCCATAATTGGCAGTGTGGGTTTTTTTGTTTGTTTTTTTGGTTCTGCCTCTCAATTTGGGTTTCATTTGACAGGTATCTTTATTTTTTGTTGCAACTCGCATTATTAAAGGGGATAAAGAGGAAAGCGTTTTGTCAGGTCCTGTCAGACGCATTTGATTCTGTGACTTTAAATTTGAACGTGTTTTGTAGTTTGAGTCTAGAAGAGTTCGAGTAAGAGTAAGACGGTCGTGCTGTTGCTGTTAAAAAAAAAACAATTAAAAAAAAAAGTTCCCGTTGGCGAGGGCCAGCTCTTCTGCACAAGCTGTTTGAAGAAGTCACAGATTTGGGTTGGCAATTGGGTTGTCATTATTATATATTTAACAGCAAAAAAAAAATATAATTCCCTCTCGCCTTTTTCACGTGTGTGCTTTTTTCCAAAATGCTGGGAATGAGGAGTCAAATTAAAACTGTTATTCTGCAGATATTAAATTGTTCTTTTTGGATAGATTAATCTCAAAAACTGGGTCGAATTCAATTCCCGGCTGAGCCGCCGCCGCCTCCGCTGTGACTTTAGCGGTGATGAATTTGTGCCACTCAAGAAGAGAAGTTGGTGAAAACAAGGAGGGACGACCTTGACACAACGTGGGTTGGAGCTTTATTAAATATTCTTGCAAATCACCCACTTTTTTTTTTTCTCAGCAGAGCTACCTGTTGTTTTTGTGGGATGGCGTTTGACTCGAGGGAGGAAGAACATGATAAATACCGTAGATGGTCATGATTCTGCAAGGGCTCTTCATGAGGATGATTTTGGATGCACAAACTCTACAACTCTGACTGGGGACAGATAATTCCCACAAAAGCATAATCACGAATGGAAGATTTCAATTTGGAGTGAATTTGCTCAATTGAAATACATTTGTGGAAACACGCCGGCAATCTCTGAACATGGAGGTTTCCTGCACCGATGCACAGGCACCAGGCACCACTATTTTTTTCCCCGCCCGTCACGGGGAAAAAAAACACTGCAAATTAAGAGCTGATGGTTTTGCATTGGATTACTTCTCTGGCTTCTGTGGTAATTGGATCAAATCAAGCAGTATTATTGTTATTTGCACAACCAGACGGAGTAAAGAAGAGCGCCTTGTAGCTGAATGTAGATGTTTACAGCTGTTGAGTCAGTGTGTGTTTGTGTGTTTGTAAGTGTACAGAAAAATGGAACAATGGAACAACTCAACGGTTCTCGTGCTCACTGAAAGAATAATCACGATTCCCGAGACAGAAAACACATAAAAAAAAAAAATTAAAAAGGGCTGAAGGGAAAATATGTTCTTATGCAACCTCTTCTGTCAAATCCAGACCCTCCTCTTACGGAAAATCATCAATGCACTATACATGCATCTTTTATTCTTAAAAAAAAAAGAGCAAAAAAACCCTCTAAATGGCGGAAAAATACAAACACTTCCCTCCTCCTCCTCCTCCTCCTCCTCTCTCAGCCCTCTAATCTAATCAGATCCATCCCGCTACCGGCTCGTCTCCTCAGTGCAGAGGGCTACAGATGTGTCTGACTAGAATAGTAATAGTGATGGCAGTGATAAAGGAAATTACACAAAAAGGTCTGTAACTAAATGGGGAACAACCCAGCAAATGCACACACGCACTGCACCACACAAAGCAACACTTTGATCCATGTGTTTTTGATTTCCTATAAAGACAAAACACTGACTCACTCGGATTTGTTAGAGTGGTAATAGTGGCGAAATAAGGGATAAATTGCGAGCACATTGTACTGAAGTCCCACCCTCAAGTACCCTTCAGGAAAAATATTCTACTTTTTGATTGAACATGACGGCCTTCAGCCATCTCGCATGGGAAGGAGGCGATAGGTTCACTTACAATAGAAAGGGGAGAACGTCAATATCCCACAGCCGATGATCCAAACCCGTCGTGGATTTAGAACCATGGAAACGTGCATAAATTCAGCATTTATAAAAAGAGTCCAAATTTTGTTATAGCGAGCAGATCGTTGAAGCACGTATTGGTTTATTTGGAGGCAGAAGGTTCATCCGTCGTGGTTCTTCCAACAAACCCCTCCCTTCTAATCATAACTGTGGTTCATAGCTCAATAAGGAGAAGTGAATTGAAAGGTCTTACATTTATCGATCGACCCAACAGATTCTGATACAATCGTGTCGTCATGGAGTCCAGACCAACGATGGGAGACTGTGATCAAAACCCCATGTTCAGACCACACACACGCACGCACGCCTTCGAATCTCCAGGATCATACACGCGTCAATAGCGACATGAGCATCCACAGCCATCGCGCGTCAACGACAGAATTGCGGTGACCTTGGCGCCACGGCCACGTTAGCCATTGATTTCCACGGCGGAGGTGAAATGGTAGATTAGAGCCACGGCCGAAGCTTTCACAGGTTCATCAAAGTGGCTGGCATGGATTTTCGCGCTGTGCACGCATGGCTTTTTGACCCGAAAGACTGTGAATTTATGATTTAAAGTCCTAATAAACACAGTATGAGGAGTTTCCAAAACGCACATGCAATCAAACTGACATTTTGATGTTTCCATGCACTATACTTTCGAATGTCCATCTCCAATTGGGGAAAAAAAACAATCTGTCCTCTTGTAACCCACATGGTGCATAGTCTTCCTTTGGTCTTCCCTAATTCACTTGGCTGTTTGTCTTGTATGATGTAATATGTGATTATGTGCGCGCTTAAGCAGTATGTATTGATTTCTTGCACTGTGGATACTTTGTACTTGCATCATCACTTTTTTTTTTAAATTCTCCCTGCAGCTATTTTGTCTCTGCTTTTGCTTTCTTCTTTTCCTCGTGTATTTTCTTTGTGCCGATGGTGAATTGTGCTCTGACAGAGCGATTTAAATTCATGCGGTATCCTGGCCGCCTTTCGCCTCTCGGTCATCCATCTGGCTCAGCTGATTCTTGCGTCGCCTGCTTTCTTCTCTTTTGCTTTTGTCTGACTTTTAACGGCGGAGGTAACATCTGGCATGCGGACCTTTTGGCAAACGCCGCTACGTTTTACTGAGACGATGATGATTAGTGGGCCCTGTCGCTTTGAAAGTGAAAATCCGTGATGGAGAAAAAAAAATCCTCCATCATTTGAGAAGCAGCAGTCATCACACACTTGGCAGTTGTCGGGCCGTCTTCATTTAAAACGTTTTTGATTTTAAAGTGTTGGACGAGCCTTAGACATGACTGACTTAATCTCTGCTTTTCAATGAGAAGCATTGATTGAAATTCAGATTAAAGGATGGAGAATCAGATGAGCGGAACATACAGCACTTCGCTCACATCCCCCCCGCTGTGCGCCGGAGCTGGCACATTAATTAATTAAAATAAAGCAATTCCTTAGTATCAACATCTAAAAAAACCCACCCGAAATCTTTAAAAAAGGTGGGGCAGCTCTATTTTAGGTATAAAAAAAAATAGAGAAATATTTATTGCTCTGCCAAATGGGTCACAATTCCTTGCCATCTGTTCACTTTTCCATCTGCAGCTTCCCATCAGATTGCTTCAATTTGTTTGTTAGTCAAAAGTAAAGTAGACTTTTTTTTCAGTGACTGACATTACCAGATTTTTGGTGACATCAGACAGAATAGATACGCTGTGTTTCAAATGTTGTGGTTTGCACTCAGTTTTGTTGTTTGCATGCACTCAAATGCAACTCGCGCACTTGAAATGCTCCGAAAATGGAACGACGGAGGGCTGAAACTTCACACCCTCAACAAACGCCATATTGGTGCCATCTGGTGTGATGTCGCTCTGTGATTTGTCAATGTACACGAGGTTGGGAGAGAAGGAAGGAGACAGCTGATTGGCTTGAAAAATGCATTTGAGTTATGGCTGCCCCAAATAATAATCAATTTTTTTTTAAATCAATATTGATATCGCGATTATTGATCACGATTTTTCATTATTTGTAAAAAGAGATATGCACATTAATAATGCCAAAGCAAGTTCCTATATGTTATGATGGAGCATAATGGCATATAGGGAATACCCAAATACGTGAGCTTATGAACAGCATCTTTTTATTTCTTAATACGGCATAAATATGGCATCACATCTGAGACGTGGGTAAAGCACGCATTTAAAATGTCATATCGTGGTTGAATACGTGCATGTAGTTGTGGCGGCAAAATATTGCAATTTCAATGTAAATTTTATGAATGCTGCAGCCTTAATATGAGGTGTGAAAGTGCAACATGTCAGTGTGCGATTTTGGATGACACCACCCTGTCAAAATAAGAGCATCACACAATGAGTTTACTTCATTGAGTACTGGGGATGTGTGTGACATTGAATACAGCCATAGTTTTTAGTCATGTGCGGATTGGAAAACTGACCAACAAGGACGTTGTGACTGTAAGCTACAGAGCAAACAAGCTCATATTCTACTCCAGCTGAAAGGGGGGCTTGTGAGCAACACGGTCTGAGCCTCTGTATGAGCTTGACCTGACAATCTTCACACATGTATTTTGTGTTACATTGCTGCCAGAAAGAGCACAAAGATATCCCCACCTGAGCTTTTGATTTAAATGGCTCGTTAATGTTATTGAGAGGCAAAGGACCATATTGGATGCAAGTTTCCTTTTAATACAGTTTGATACATTCAGATTTCAGCCCTTATGAATCCTTGGCCTAATGCGACCAGACACTCAAAACTAAATATGAGCCTCTGGTTGACAAAAACAAACACTTGCGCACGTGTTTCACAGCAGCAGAAACTTGCATAAGCAAGACTTGCATAATAGGAGAGTGGTTCATTGGCCTTGGTAGGCATCTGCACCCTCAGTGCCCTCCTTGTGCTGAAAATATGTCCGTTGCTTTTGTCTGATTTGAAGCGCAGGGCCATCACTCACATAGAACAATCCTATCAGAGTGTTAAAAAAAAAAAAAGGTGACCCAAGACTGTGAAATGACTGCAGGTAAGGGTAGCCAAGAGTGCCTCCGTGGCTGCTCCCCTCAGCCGCCGCCTTCACTGTTAAAAAGCGGCGCAGAGGTGCATCTTGGGGGCCCGCTCATGGCTGACTGACACCGCTATCCATCACAGTGTTTATCAGAGTTCACGTCCAAGTTGAGGCGCTGCGAGTGTCCTACACCTGTCCATTTTGCAAAGTAATGGCCCCTCCGTTCTGACAATGGAATCAGACTGTTGAAGAACGGAAGCTATTGACCTTTAAAGCTGGCAAACTAAAGAAAACTGATGAACCCGTACTGCAGTTCATCCAAATTCAGCGTGCGCGCTCACACATGGGCCTGCTCCACCACTTCCAAGGCTGCTGTCTCCATTTTTCTTTTCAATATAATGAATATTTAATAATTAGTAGTAGGGAAGAAAGAATGACATGTTGGGTGGCCTTACCCTTTTTTCCTCGAAGAGACCCTTTGAAGTCTTCCAACCCCCAACTGGATACTAGCAGCGTCCCCCTCCCATTTGGACCTCCAATTCTCTCCGAGACATCAACACCTCGCCCTGTCGTTCAACTGCCGCCGTCTCGTATTTTACGTTTGACCGCCGTCTTTTGTCATTTGCATACTGTTTGATCAGTGCCGTATAATGGTGTTTCTTTGTTATTGGCTCTACGTTGGCTCATCCACTCAAACCCTTACCGTATTCCAAATCACACGCGTCCATGAGTACACCCAAATGCAATACACCTGAACAGTACACACATACCTCCAAATCTGCATCTACCAGGGAGGGTGAAGGGATTTTATTTCTGCTGCTTCACAAAATTCACACATACAAAGGGAATGCTTCACACATGCATGCACTGATGAATCCACACGCAAGTTAAAGAGGTTTCACAGCATAGATTGGCATTAGATTAGATTGCGTGAATTCAGAAACTGCTCGTGGTTCGCTTGCGTGTGAATCTTTTAGCATGAGCCGATGCCTGAATACGTTTTTTCCAAACTGAACCTCTCACTAGCCAATCAGAGGTCTCTCTCCTTTCATCTAGACGTCACCACTATTCATTGAGATTGCAGAAATTCGCAACACGTTTTGGGGGATTTGTCCACCAGCTCACAGGGTTTATTCAATAAACCTTCACATGGCCACAGCAAACTTTTGGTATTTTGCGATAAAATGAGAATAAATTATTTAAAAAAACATGCAAGAAATAATACCACTGTCTATTGCTCTTTTTGTCTAATCTTGTATCTAATTCATTATGCTCCTTTTAGTTTGAAAAGCTGTGAGGAAGGACTGAGGAAGGCAGATGACATATAAGGTTGTGTGCGAATATAAGGTTAGAAAATCACAACAGGCAACAGGTGGCCTAATTGGACAGTGTGATGATCCACCATATTGCAGTTCGATGGTTCAGGAGAGCTTCCAAGACCGTCCAAGCATATCAGTTGTTTATCTTCAAGCAGACTGCCCGTGCCTACATAACAGGAGGATTGTTGTTTTTTTCTTGTTTTTTTCCAACAACAAATCCTAGGTCCTTCGACAACCAGGTGTCTGACCATGGGGGGATAAAAACACAGGTGCAGCTCAAATTAGAATATCACTAAAGAAGTTTTTTATTTCCTCATGATTCATTTCCAGAAGGGAAACTTTTAAATTATGAATTCATTACACGTGCAAAGTGAAATAGCCTTCCTTGTTCAGTTTTGATGATTACAGCTAATGAAAATCCAATATATCTAAAATATATGCAATTTCATATATGTGCCCAATGTTTGCTCCTTTTGATTGCATCAATGCAGGTGGTATCTGCTGCTGGTATTTAAATTATTATTTTTTATTATTTTAATAATATTTCTGGACAATAGAAATGGCCTTTGCTTAATGTCAGTCAGTTTGGCCAGAAAGAAATTGCACATTAAAAAAATTCAACACCTTGAACGAGACTGTGTTGAGCTGTAACAGCGGCCTGCGCTGACATCACGAGTTTCATGAAACTGAGGAGGTCGCTGAGATTTGGCGTCTATCACGTCTTGTGTTGACACATCTTGCATGCAATATAAAGTGAGAGGTCTTTTTATCCCCGTTAAATGTCAAGAGGGGGTGTTTCATTATTTTTTTTTAGACACAGCAATTCTTGATTCATTGCAGTTGATTTTTACAAAAGCCCAAAGAGAACATGATTTAACTTTTTTTTAAGACCATTCCATTTTCTTGTGATAATGACTTATTTTTCTCGTGATCTCCAGAAAACAAAGCTTGTTTTCTTGTGATAACGACTTGGATTTCTCGTCATCTCAAGATAACCAAGTTCGTTTTTAATAACGAAATAAATTAACAAAGATAGCTATCTCGTGATAATGATAACGATAATTTATTTTGCTATCTGAAAATAACGGTAATCTACAGTATATACTATGGACAGAACTCTGCTACAAGCAGGTACCACATCCTCCACATCGCAGCCTTCGAGAGCAGCCGCTGACATTCAACTTACCGGTAAGTTACACTAACTACAAGTTATGGTAGTTTGTTTACCAGGTGTTCAAAGGGGTTTTAATTGATTTGTTATCTCGAGATAACCAAGTTCTTTTTTTTTTCCGACATAACAAATAATTCGTTATCATGAGATAACACAAATAAATTAGCTTATCTCAGGAAAACGAGCGTTGTTTTATAATAACGAGAAATATTATTTCTATTATTTTATATAATATTATTACGAGAAAAAGCATGTTTTCTCAAGATAACGATAAATATGTGTCATTATCACAAGAAAACCATGTTAAAAAAAAAAGTTAAACCATGTCCTCTTAGGGCTTCGGATTTAGTTCGGATTTTGAACTTAAAGTCACTTTAGAGGGAACTTTTTGGAAGACTGTACTGGTGTTTTGTCACATATTCCTACAAATTGCTTCCTATTTCCTGCCTTGTTGGATAAAACCAAGACTTTCAAGTCTGGACAAGTTTGACAATTCTCTTCTCTGGGCACCGTGATACGACATGCTGCGTGAAATAATGTATAAATGGCCTAGTGTCTGATTAATTCTCATGATACAGATGTCCAACAGTATGCACCATGGCTGTTACTCGGCAACCATGCCGCAACATTAGTCTGCTCTGAAACGAAAAGCTTTATCATTGAAGGTGTTTCATCAAACACTCAGATTCACAGTATTTCTGACAAACACTTGACTTGCACAATGTACACTCAGCATCTGTTGTCTAGACAGCAAAAGATTGTCCACACGTCGACACGCTGCGTCTGCCACAGATTTCTGCTGTGATTATCAACCGAGTCCCACCAAGGTTTTACTTCTATTCCTGTGTTCGTGGTTGTTAGGCCTGTGTTAGCGGCATGTGTCTGATAAAGCGGAACCTTTTTATTCAAAAAGTTCCCTTTGTCAGGTACCTGAGGAGTGCAGTAAGTGTTAAGGGTCGTCCACACGTCCAGAGTGCGTCTCTCCCTTGTGACTCCCAAGTTGGGATAAGTGAATTGTTTGTGGGAGGTGCGCGCAGGACGTGCTTGGCGTAACCTAGCAACACAGCGATATTGTTCATCAGAGTGCATCCTGCCATCGCTATTGTTAGTTATGTAAGCTGACCAAAATGCGACTCGTGATTCTAATGTGTGTGTGTGTATATATATGTGTGTGTGTGTGTGTGTATATATATGTGTGTGTGTGTATGTATATGTGTGTGTGTGTATATATATGTGTGTGTATATACATGTATAAACAGTACATGCATGCATACATGCATGCATACATACATATCTGATCTTTTTGATGTGCAGTCTAAGTTGAAAAGAAGAAAAAAAAGGGATTCATTACATTATAGTGGGGAAAAAATATCCATTACTTTATTTGTGGTTATTAAAACTCAACGATTATGCTGTGTAAGTGAGTCACATCTTTAATTTCCCCATGAGCAACACTTGGCATCAATGGTGATGGAAAATTCCCATTAATGGTAAGCAGAGCCTTTAACTTCAGAGGTGATCATAACAATGAAATTAACACCTTGTGGTTTAAAAAAGAACATTAAACAGAAATTGATCAGTGATTAAAAATGAAGCAGTACTGCAGTTTGACCAGCTCAAGCAAAGTCCCCTCGAGAGGTGGCGCCTTTTTGTTGCCACCAAATTATATAAAGGAAAATCCAAAAGACTTGCAATAAAAAATTCGAGGTGATTTGGGGTCCGTCACAAAACAAAAACTCTGTGACTCACACTTCCAGAGACCTCGACTTGTTGAGGAATATATTGCTCCGCTAGATTGATGGTGGAGCAATGTGAACCACCATTAGTTTCAAAGGATGCTTTTTAACGAAAAAAACGTTGTTCTGCCTGTTGTTTGAGGGGAGAAAAAGATCAAACTGTTTGATGTTGTGACTGATCCCTATCGTGCCTCTTGTCTGCACGACACTTTGGTAAAGCAACCATGTTCAAGGGACCTTTTTGGAATGTTCAAGTATGTTTTCATGTTCTGACAATCAGCTTTAAAGTTTCTCCGACAGAATTCTTTTCATGTCTTCTCTCGTGCTTTTTTTACTCCGGCAACCCTGAACACTCGTCCTACATCCACAAACGAGAGAGACAAAGACACGGGCTTCGTTTGATCCGACGTGATGACTACCAATGAGGTTAAAAGCGTGCGGGATCTATGTTCAGTCGACACTTCGTCACGTTGCTCAAGGTTTGCAAAAAAAGGAACATGCGCAATGTCTGGCGATGCACTCGGCTCAGTGCGGTGATTTCTAGTTGTGTGATGATAATGGGTGTCAACAAGTGGGTGTTAATCACTGCAGGGTTCTGACTGCTGTTTAAAACTGGTCTAGGCTGCCAGTGTTACAGGAAGTTAAGGAAAGCTGCTGCAGGATGTATCCGCTCCTTTTTTCCCCCCCGTCTTTATCTCATTCACCGGTTGCTGATGAGCTTTTTCCACCCTCACTGCAAGAGGCAGAATGTGCGGTGCGCCTAAGTGCTCTCGCCAAGAATTGTCCTCCTGCTTCATCAGTTTATTGTGATGCATTGAAACATGTTCTCCTGCTTCTAATTCCGACGCCACAGACATAGCTTGCTCTTAAGATACTTCCCTGCTGTATCTATGCCTTGCCAACATTTTTTTTTTTTTTTTCATTAATGCAAGAAAAAATTCTCTAATTCTTGGATAAGAAAGTCCCTTGGTGACTGGATTTGTGTGACTTCAAGATTATGAAGAGGTGTTTGTAATATTCCAGATGATGTTTGCTCGGCAATGCTTTAACACCATTTCGGTAGCCATGGACACCGCTTCATAGTGTTGTGAAATTGCAGTGTTTAATAAACAATGTAGCTTCCCAGTCCCAAAAAGTAAGACATTAAAAACCAGAGGGGAAAAAAAACTGTTTCCTGATGCTAGTCACTGGTTTGTATGCGTGCAAAGTTGTTTAAACTCAAACAGGAGCCAAGCTATATGTTTTCTGACCAAAATCCACACACCTTTACATGTGTTCTGAAAATCGTCACCTAAAATAATGATCATAATACTAACTAAATTCCACATCTTGGATAGTCTACTGTGCAATTCAAAAATGTAAGTGTTTGTTGTCATGCACCATTAAATGTTTTTTGGGGGTTTTTTTTGCTCACTTCACAACAGCCAAACAAATAACTGTACAAATAAAATGTGCAAGGTAGTGACAAATTATACACAAGTCTGCAAGTTAGTGTGAGAATGTAAGTGTGGTTCCATCATTGCATGAGGTAGTCAGAATGTGGGGTTTGGTCTGCATGTATTCCAACATCAGGTGTTGTTGGATAAAGTCACTCGCTTGCAGCCTCTAGCGCTGGATTTATAGGTTCCTTAAATAGAGACTTGAGCTAGTGGTAGTTGCCAGGACTCCAGAGGGTTAAGCACCATTTATCACTGGCAGTCTTATTTGTGAGGCAATGGAGTGCAATGCATCATCCCCTTCATGTTGTTTTACCGGAGTATGTGAAAAGCCACACAATGTATCATGTTTCATCAATTTGGTGTGGCGCTCCGTGTTTCCACCGTGATTCATACAAAGCAACAGATGGAGGCGTCTTCATTTAGAAAATGTGTGAAACGGATGGTTACGTATCCTTTGACTGCCGGGGCGTTTTAAATTATGTAATGTCTGCCCGTGCGGTAATTTAAATGCAGTTTTGTCACATTACCCTTTAAAGTCACATTCAAGGACCAAGAAGAGAGTTAATGACTACATAAAAAAAGACATTAGCTGGACAGTAAATGAGAGGCAAGGCTAATCAATATTTCAATGTTTTCTTGAAAATGTATACAAACGGGCTTTAAGAGTCATTAGCAGCAGAAGTTGCAGCCATGTCGATTTCAAAATTAATCACATGTTAATTCACAATATAGCAAGAAGTTTGTGACCATCAAGAATACTACCAGTAAATGGTGTATGTACACAATTGATACTGGTGTGAATGCCCCCTCGGAGTAAGGGAACCATATTTTGATTCACTACCATGGTCAAGATTTTAAGGGGATCAAATTTTGATTGACCGACAACATCCCATCAAATATCACTACCACTGTTCAATCCATTTATGCAATACCACTACTCATCCCATTGCACTGTAAGATTAAGGGGAGAATATTTTGATACGCGATTATAGCATTTTCAAGGATATTGGTTATTGTTTCCCATAGCATCTTCTGCAAAAGTGCAAAGATTTTACAGAGCACAAAGTACTTCAAGGTAGGTTGGAGAAATCACCAAAAACACCTTCTCCTGAAATGATCCTCCAAAACCTGTGATCCATTAGATACGGCTGACATCAAATTTTACCTGCTTCACGTGACAAAACAATGAGAAAACATTCAAATAACAATACAGAGTGATCTCAGT
>CAESWR010000136.1:1148309-1159407 GCA_903171835.1 Mullus surmuletus | reverse complement strand
AACCCAAAATACTGATAAAAACACTCACAAAAAGATGCTATGAGTTAAAATGGAATATGAATAAGAATAAAATCAAACAGTATAATACCCAAACCAGAGGAACAAAATATAGAAAATAAAATTGGAAAATAAGTAAAAATGAAATAAAATTTTAGATTAAAATTAAACACAATTTAAAAAAACAAAAACAAAACATGTGGTATTTGCATATTCATCTGAAGGGTTTACTGAAAATAATCTGGTCGTATAAGCGTAAAGGAGGTCCACCTGTCAGATTTCTACCATTTATCTGAATGTACTAGCTCAAAGTTATCCCATCACTTAATTGCGGTAAATTATGTAATTTTCCCTCTTTGTCCCCCCATCACGTCAATGACATTTCTTTCAGAGTGCTACTTCAACGGCTGATTAGAGTGAAGAATGAGGGGGTTCCAGCTATTACTGCATGGGTCATAATTGTGATCTGTTAACAACCATGCCCTTTAACAATGTGCTGCATTATGACAGAAAACATATACTTGCAGAATTAATTTGACATTTTTGAAAATGCTCATTTTCTAAAATTAAGTTTGGAGTTTCACAAGAGGAGGCTCATTCATTCTTATTCATGTGGATGACATTACATTACAGCCACTTTGGAGTTGGTTGGATGCAACGCAATTAGGAATGAAGAAGTTGGTCAACACTTTGGAAGATGAGCTTATTCATCAAGGATTTCTTTTACTTGATTTCAGGAAAGCATGAAACATGTAATTGATATCATGTTTTGTGGACATATTTACTTTTAATTTTACAAAAGTTTGCTCTTAAGTGCATTAAACATCTTTTTTTTTAATATTATCCCCATACTATTACCATCTTTTCATTTAAAACTATATATTAAGCCTATATATTACCACTTATAATCGTTGTTATGGCTGTCTGCTAAAATATTGAACAAATATTGAACATTCTACTCACCCCAGTAACATTTTCCTAATGACTTTCTGTGCGCAATTACACCCTGAAAGTAAAACAGGTATATAAATTACACTACAATAAAGTCATTTGAAATGAAACAATAAAGCGATACCTTCCTGCGGATCGGATTTATGTGTTTTTCGTTGTTGGAAAATGGGGTGAGAAACTCCATTTAAGACCGCGGTGAAATTGCTGTGGCACCCGCTGACGGGCATGCGGGAGGTCCGCTGATTCAAGGAGACATCCCATCCTCTCCCCTGACCGACGCCAACCTCCGAGCTACGGCCGTCACTGCCACTTCCCTAACAGGGACTGGCTTTGTTCACCACGGTCCTTTACCTTTAATGAGCCACAGCTGTCAGAGCCATACCATCCTCAGATAACTTCAACTTTGTTTACAACTCACAGCTACTTGTACTTTGGTTATGATTCAGTGGCTGCTTCGCCGGAATCGATCAGGAGCCGAGGATCAGTCTCACTATCAGTCGGCGGGATTGATGGGAGTTATGAATTATTAGGGGAAGGGAAAATGATACTGGAGGATAGAGGATGGAGGACCTCGCGGCAAATGATCAATAGCTGCACAGCTGTGGTATAAAACAGACATTCATGTGATTTACAAAGTGAAATGAGTCCCCTGGATAAGGGCCAACGCTTGGGTAATTTGACCAGAGCCAAACCCAACCTTTTCACAACTCCTGGCGCTCAGTCAGGGGAGAGATTTCCGTCATTTTATTTCGATAGATGATTTTTCAGGCACTTTCATATCTGTGTGTGCGCGCGCGTGTGTCTGAGCATGCAGCATCAACCCCATACCAAAGGTTTTTTTCGCTGTTGTGCTTGCAGCCCAGTGTAGTAGCAGGTTTCAGCCTAATAGCCTCTCGTTTAGAGGGGGATAAATGCTCTCCGTTATAAATTGTGACGCTGAGGACTGCTCGCATGTCACTCCATGACGGACGACATATTTACTTGACCCAAATATGGGCCGGGACTACTTGCACACTGCCACTTATGTATGCAGCTCTTCTTTGGTGGTGGTGGTAGGGGGGGGGGGGGGTCAAGATAAGCTGGAAAAGAGATGCGGATTTTAAAGTCAATACTGGCCCACATGCTATTTGGTGAGACTATTTGTTTTCACTCGCTTAACTGTCATTTCACACTCAAAAAATTAAATTTTACCTCCTTTAGCGTCATCTGTTCTGCCAGTTTATTGAAACGGCTACATTAAAGCAGAGCATCAGGCAGAATGTCCCACTGAAATGACAATGAAACTATTAGATAAAAATGAATGTATTGCTGATGGATGCGGCATAGACCAGAGCACGTGTGTTTTTAAGTGCCGCTTAGCATTGTGTCACTCCTTTGTTTCCCTCATTTTGTCCCCACCTCTTCTCACAGATGTGAGCTGTGATGCCCATAGAGGTCCGTCTCTCCCGGTGAGATTGACGTGCCTGCCCAAACATGTCCATGCTCTCGCCTCTAGTGTGTGTTCTCCTTACACACAAGATGTCTCATCAGATGCACCTCACGTGATTTCCAGCCCCACGCTCTACATTCACAAAGCTGAACATGTTAATTTTGACAGCACAAATGGTAACAATTAATTGAACGACAATGACTGTCAACCATCCAATCTTAAGAGTGTAAAGGGGTGTGAGAGAGTCCCTAAAATAATTCTGCCACTCTGAAGCATCTCCCACTCGACATAAAAAATACCGAAATATGTTACATAAAGTACGAAAGAGACCGAAGCTCAAGCTGGATGAACACAAATTGTTTGGTTGAAATTCAAAGTCACAAGGTGAAAGAGGACCCTGTTGTCCAAAGTGAGTCTCATTGTTAAGGCTTTGTACATGATTTTGAGAAACTAAATGCGCACGAACAGTGGAGACATATTAGAATCCCATCACATGTTATGGTTGGCTGACACCCTCATAGCAAATTGATATTGATTGTACAATAACTTTTTTTAGATGCATTTAAACTATATTTACCTAGCGGTTCTAACATTGCAACTGTATTTATTTGTATGTAAAGTAAATTCTGACAGGAAATGTTTTGCGTGCTCCATTTCCATGTTTTCTCTCCATCACAGGAGGCATTTAATTTTCTAATGGAGAATGTTTCAGTCAATACAAGAACTCATCAATCATTTACACATCCAGTATCCACTTGTTTCTTTTCGTTTATATAAGCAGTTGACAATCAGAATACATAGATTATTTTAAAGGGTCAAAATATTGGAGAATAGCTAGACATTCAAAATAGACACAATCAAGACCGACAGAAATATAACATAGTGGCTCTCAAAGCACCTTACTACAGTATATACACACAGAGTATTATTACTAAATGACAGTTTACTGCTTCACATGCCGTCACACCAAAGAGATGCTTGGAGCCTGTCTGAGTAATTACAGACCCAGAGTTCAAGGTAAACTTCATCAAGCTCCAGACAGCGCTCTCAGCCCATCGAAGTTGACTGAAAACTGCCAGTTCATTCATAGCCTTTATAGCCACCCGAAGGTGCAGATATCTGTTCCATCTGCCGTCTAATTAAGAGTGATGTGCATTGTCTTGAACAAAACGACGCACCAGATGGTTAAACCAGATTGTTTCAGAATAACCAAGGAAACCTTGGATCTCATGAGCACATCCAACTTCCCAAAGAATGATGAATTATTCTGGCGTTGCTTCCACCGCACGTCAGCAGGCGCGGCTGGATACGGAAAACACGTCACACGACTCAATGAAAAATCACAGGTCAATTAAGCCTCCTCTCCCTCTGCTGTTGATTCAAACGAGATCCCGTCTCCCAGCGGCGCGTTTTAAAACAATGCATTTTTGAGAGCAAGGGCGCACGCTACGTCATTTACGAGTCCGGCCGAATCGATACAGACTGATTTATAACTGCATGTCGCTCCGCAAGACCCGCTTTGTGCATCTAATTCAGTCTGCAACTTTCAATTGCATTAATTTCCGCGCTCGCTTTCATTTTAGATCAATAACTGTTGTCCTGAAACGCTGCAGTAAAATCCTCAAATCCTGACGCTTATATTGGCACCTCAGTCCATGTCTGGAAAGGGCTTTTCAACGAAACACAACACAACACGGGGGGCGCATCAGTGCAGCCCGTGGCTGAAGCAATCAATTTCCTTGCGACTGTATGAGCCACGAGCAGCACAATTAAACACTTTTCAGTCGGCCTGTGCGCTCGCCAGCGATGGCAGCCACCGTCTTGGAACCCTCGGCGAGATTTTAGATTGGTTCTCCAATCCGAGTGTCTTTGAAAAACACGCCAAAATCTTCAGCTGCTCGTCGGATCCTTCCTGCCACAGTTATATCTTTTTCCCCGTGGTTGCATCTCCAAGGCTGACAGACAATCTCGGGATGTGTCACATGGTTACATGTGACATATCGTGGTGGCAAGAAGCTGCCAACTTTTAATGTGTTTATTAGATTATTGTCCCACGGTGGGGAAATTTGCATTGTCGCAACAGCAAAATTAAGTATATTCACCGCAAATGATGAACAGCTAGTATTTATTATCTTATCTTATTATAACACACATTGAGAGTCCTTGTCTGTCTTGCTGTGTGTCTATCACGCACTTTATATTCTAGGTTTACTTTTAGTACTAGTATTTATGATCTATCTTGATGTTTTTATTGCGTTTTTATAGCGTCTTAATTTAATTGACAAATTTAATGTTAACTTTTGCACTGTCCTCTTTGGGGGTTTTTTTCTCTTGCGAAACAGCGTTTTGTTCTCTGTGCTGCACAAGAATGACAATTAAAGGAAATCTAATCCAATAAATTAATACAAATTATAAAACAGGAAGAAGATTTTAAAAAGTTCAAATATAACAATTATGTATGTAACACATTTGAGTATATATATCGATGTTGAATGAATAACGGGATTTATATTAAAAGGCTTTTGTTATTGCTGTTACTGGTTCCACATGGGGATTATTCTCCCCATTGTGGTTTCCAAAAGTGCAAAAGCCATATTATTAGTGATACTCAAGCGGTTCCTTAATGACTACAGCAAACAGGGGTGTTGTATATTGGATTCCGAGTGGGCCGAGTGTCACAATGCTGGAGGAAAATCACACGTCCACGCCCAACGAGTCGACCCCCCACACACACACGCTGCACACCGCAATCAATATCTTAGATGCAAATGCTTGTATGTGTGTGTGTGTTTGGATGTGTGACGGTGAGGGCGGGCCGAAGGTTGGCATCCCCTCATTTTTCAAAGCGGGTTGTCACCGGGCGATTGTAGGCCGTCCACTGCAGGGGTCCGTCATGCAAGTCAGCAGAACCGGAGGCAGGCAGACCCAGCAGAGCGTTTTGGGGCAGGTGCGGCCGCCAGATGTAGCCGGGCGGAGGCAGCTTTCACCGCCGGGCCGAATGTCAACGGCTGTGTATTGTTTAACATATGGAAGGGAGAGGTAGGAGGATAGAGGTTATACTTTGGAGTTTTTGATGAGTGGTCAGACACTAATCAAAGCTCCGTTAGCAGATGTTCGCACATTCGGATGTTGGGCACGTTCGCTCGCTCTGTCATAACGGCCCTCGAATTCCCGAGCAAAACAACTGCTACTGCTGCTCTTAAATCCACAGAGAGACACCAGGCATGTCAAGTGTGCCACCCCTGCGTTACATATTAATGCAACAATGAAGGTTGGCTATGTCATGTAAACACAAGCCGTTCCAGTGCCAATGGACTCCTGCCATTCATCACAAATAGGATTTCTGAAAACACAAGGCAGAGTTTGGCAGAGCTACAAAAGAAAAGGAAAAAAAGGGGAGTCTCTTTTATTTATAGCCTTCAATATCACGATTCACAATTTTGAACTCGCAAATATGTGCAGCTTACGTGACCCTCCATCCTGGGAGATTTCATTTGGATGGACGCGCTCAAAACAAAAAAGAGCATTATCATAAACAAACGTTTCTGTTACAAGCTGGTTGCGCAGTAAACACATCTTAAATGAGGCTGCTCAGTTGGCAGAGACACATTATGGAAAACAGGCTGAGCAGTGGTATTAATAAAATGCCTATGTGGATATGAGGGCGGGAAAGTGTGTCCTTATCTTTTAATACAGACAGTAAAAACCCTCAAGCATCAGAATAAACACTTTCTTTAAAATTCACCCTCAGCTTTGAACTTGAATGACGGCTGTGACACAATATAATTGCGCACAAATGTGTGGCGTACACATTTGTGCTCCCGAAGTCAGTGCATCAAAACATTGAGGGAAAAAAAAACAAAGACCTTTCACCTCTCTCGGCAATGCTCATTCTCCCACAATGCATCTCAGCCCTATTATTAGAACGACTTTATGCCAGCGTGGTAAAGTGGCAGCGTCGGATCGGCACGCAGCGAGAGCTTAAAACTCCTCTAACACTGTTACAGCAAGAAGGTATATGAGCTGAAAGCAGCCCCCCCCTAAAAAAAGCAAACACAATGCCGATGATGAAAGGCAGGTGGGCTGCTGTTACAGCAAGTGGCTGTGACACGGTTACAGCAGCTGGGGAGATGGACAGAGCTGCACTCTTGGCAATTATCACTGCTGAGCTGTGCAACAAACGCGGCGAGCGGACGGCAGAAAACAGTATAAAATCAGAGCCCATTTGTGTCGGTTTGTGCTGCATGACGGGGTGTAACATTACCTTCTATAATTTCCTCCCCTATGGATGTTATGTTGCTGTGTTATGTGTAATGTTGCCTCACCAAAAGCTAATGGACCATTTTTGTATGAAAGTTGGAGCACCTAGAAGAGTTTGTTACCTTCAGTGCAATTTTTTTTTCTTTTTCCTACCGCTTCCGTCTTATTGATGTACTTTCATGAAAACTGCATCAAGGATTTGCTTTGGCTCCAATTAAGTATTGAATTGAGTATCGGCATACAGATCTCAATTAATGATTTTTTTTTTTAATTGCTCACGAGATAGATAAAATTGTTCGTATTTGATAGCATTTTATTGATTTGATTATGTAGGAATTAATTTTGTTTGATGAATTAATCTTCTCTGTGTAAATGCGAAATGATGACATTTAAGCTCGAGGTTTGATAGATTTTTTTCATTTTTCTTAGGCTTGGCTGAGGCTGGCAGGCTCAGAGCACACTTATTTTATTCTTGAGTGTGTTTTTTTGCTTTTAAAACCTTTTCCTCGTTACATACAGAGTGTAATGTGCCTTCAATCATATTTTTCAAAAATGTCTCCATTCACGCTATTCTGGTTCAGCTTTTATTTCTGGACATCAAAAGTGACAACATGTCATACAAGCTGAGACGCTGAGAAATATATTAGCAAAAGCCCAGACACATGCAAAGCTGTGCCAAAGTGCAAAAGAAAAACATTGATAAAAGTGTTTTAGTTAATGAAAAACAAGATGAATTAATAACCACTTCACTGGTTTTTTGTACAAGCACTTGGATCTAAACACTTACTGTAACTGATGTATTTGTATGAAAATATTATAACTTGACCACTGCCGCAACAGCATTTCATAAGACAGACATAGCGTCGGTGTAATAACATATTCATGTCATCAGTCAAATGTTGAAAGATTGATATTGATAAAACTGTCAGAGTTGAGTTGTTGCGTTACACCTTTCACTCAGCTTCAGCGGCCCTTCAGTGGCAGCCTTCTTCACCCAGGGGAAAGCTTGTTTGCAAAGGACTGTCTCTCTATTCCTTTGGTGTTGTTACACAGAATTCCTTCCTTTTTTTCTTTTTTTTTTGTTCAAAGAGGTCTCTTATTGCCATCAGGGTTTATATTTCATCACAGGAAGACATCAAAGGGAGACGGAGCATTTTCTGTAATCCTTTAGAGTGTGCCTTCTGGAGGAAATCAGCTTCAGCTTTTGGGTGAGAGGGACTCTTGAAGATCTCTTTTTCTCCCCTGAGCCTATTTTATTTCTTTGCTTGTTTGTGCAAAGAAAACAAAGTTTTCTTGTCACTGCCTTTGTCTGATTCCTCTTGTGTTGTCTCAGAAGACAAGTTAAACAAGATTTACTTCTGATAAGTCCCTGCTGTATTTCAACATGATGTGCCAAACTGCACGTGATGTGGAAATAAAGTCATCATTGTTTCGTTTTGTTCTCCGTCCTTCATGTTGATTTTGATGGTGTAGTGCATCATGGGAATGAGCGAGACAACAGAAAAAAAGAATGCGGAGTACTGACAGTGACTTCTTTTGTAAACTTTTTTGTGTAAAACTGAGAGCATTCGCTTACATAAAATTATTTCAAATTTATCTCCAAATAAATAATAGATAATATCAGGATAATCCTGTTTTCTGTTTCCACTAACATGCTCAGACTTTGATGTTTCCCATGGCCATTTTTTTGCTTTCAGTGAATTATCTTTTGCCAAACTTTTGGATGAATAGCCTTGAACTATGCTATCTCAAAATACATTGGAAGTTTTAAAACAAACTTTAGTGCAAACTAATACAGTTCATCGCAAGTAATCTACTAGATTGGTCAATTTGAGGGGAAGTGCGTTATTACTCGACGCCGGTCACATAGGCTTGAGGTCAGTGCTGTGAGTGAGGTACGTCGAGAGGCAATCAAAGCAGGAATGAAGATCTTCATTATGGCATCGTAGCAAGGGACAAATCAAATATTGAAGGAAGAGCTCTTTGAGGACAAAGCCATGTGAGGCAGAATGTAACATATAAATACCAAGACTAATTGAATTTCTCTTAAATTTCCCATAGGATCAATATAGTGTTTATTTATCTGAAGCATGCACAGTGTGGACCTTAAATAGAATGGGTTTATTTGATGCAAAGTAAATAGTAAACACTGAGCTTTTTCAAATATATCAATATATAATGTTTAAAAGTGACACAATGGATTACAGAAAGCTCCAAATGTCCTGATCTCATATTCCTGAAAACACGCCTTCTCGGTGAGATCCTAATTCCTTTTTTATTGATTATCGCCGAACTGACACCAGAGCAGCTTTGCTTTGGTTATATTATCAAACTTGTAATTTGGGCTCATTTTATATCCCACTGCCCGCTTCTCGAGGGCAAAGATTTCTCACTATTGAGCAATCTCAGCAGAGATACACTGCACCGGTCATAAACACGTGTATATGATGCTCATACTTTTCTTTTCATGTGGTTATTGAACAGCAAATGTTGGGGGGGGCGGGGGGGCGGGGGGGCGGGGGAAATGGTGACGACCACTTAGAGACACTTCACAGCCCTCTGAAGGCAGGCAGCAGCCCTCCGAAGCACTGATGGAATCTATGAAAAGAAAAAGTGTATGTTAAGGGACAGCCAGCGGTAAAATGGGCTGGTACAGTACAAGGACAGGGGGGGGGGGGGAGGAGGGGGGCATGGCGGCCTGCCAAAGCAAGTGCACACAGCCGTACTTCTGCTGACATGAGTCAACATGAACAAAAGTTCTTTCGATTTCTCGTAAATTAATCAGAGTTTTAGTCTGTGCTGGAGGAGGGAACCCTGCTGTCTGTTTAAACACATCAAAGAACATCAAATCCTCCTGCATACGATCTTGGGCATAACACGGTGCCAAATCACACACTTTAGTGTAGGATTCCAAAATAATTCTCACCATTTTAATGACATTTACCAGCACTTGAGTTACTTTACAAATGTCAAGAGACTTACAAGATGAGCGTAATTCAAAGAATGAGTCAAAGGTTGAAAGAATGTGCTGGTTCAGTGGAGGACAACAATGTCGCTGGCACTTACATTCTTTGAATAAATCATTTGCCATATATGATGCTGAGTGTTGGGTGGTTTCGCCAACCCTACAAGGCCTTTAAAATATTCAATATATGCACGGAGGAATAATGCTCAAAGCTGCAGGCTTTGGCAACATAACGTGCAGTGGGACCATAAAGGAGCTTCAATCCACTTCCGCCCCTGGGGATGACTTTTTAGAGCGAGCCTACAAAACTTTCACAGCAAGCGCAAATGGCTCACCTCAAACAATGGGCAGTGTTCAGAAGCCAACTCGGAAATATCTGATGACACTGGGATATTTTCTACTATGAAATATGGCAGTTACCCAAGTCATACACAAGGATATTCCTGTGTAGGTTTTCATCAGCAGCAATTAAATCTGTGGTAAATAACACTAGGGACACAATTATTGGAAAACCAGGGACTCCATGTGCATAAATAAATGAGCTGAAAACAAAAACTATTCCATTCATCATTAATAAAGCAGTGGAAGTGGACAGGACAATGGCCTTAATGCACACTATTTCCTGAACTTAAACCAGGTCCTTTACTTCCTGTCTTTCATTACGGAGTGGCGAAGTCTCGCCCCTTCTGGTAGACCCCCACGGGACCTATGAGATCGTAGAAAAAGAATGGGGTTCAATGGCGAGAAAGTAAGTCGTTATATGCTCAACATTACACATATGTTTGTGGATTTAAATGATAATTTGTCATGACAAAAGTTCGATCGTTTAATGTGCAACTGCTTCAGTTAAAGGCTGTAGAGGAAAAAAAACAATGAGAAAGACTACATGTGGCGTATGTGACGTCAGGTCATATCTCTTTCATCTCATAACTGACATGCCCCGACTTGACTCAAGTGATTTTCACCTCAATGTGGGAAAAGGGGGTGAAGTGGAGCAGAGAGATCGCCATGTCTGTTCGAGAGTTCCCAGTGCGGGTGGTGACGTCTGTGATTTTCATTGAGAGCAACTAAGAGCTGTAGTTCACAAAGAGGACTCACACAAAATAACATTATCGAAGTTCTTTGCGCTAAATTGTAGTCTTCACTGCATGAAAAAAATATCTTAAAAAACATATATCAACATATGTGAAATCCATGGCACAATTCAATCGGCACCAGACAATAATTGTTATCTCTTAATTGACTCTCATTCATAAAAATGAAGCCCATTGGATGGGTTTGTGGAGGAGGCAAAGAAATTCAAATGTAACTAGCATTAGAAGTAATGGTGTGGGAACGCATCAAAGAAAATCAATGCTGTAGTTAAAACGAGATGCAATGGAAGAAAATGAGAAGTAATGAATAGTTTCCAATTGCATACTTCTTATATTTAACAACCTGAGAAGCTGACATTTCTGTGGAACAAAAAAACAATTAACATAAGTAAGCGGCAGTTG
>CAESWR010000136.1:1117907-1142674 GCA_903171835.1 Mullus surmuletus | reverse complement strand
TTTCACACATGGACAGGTGCATGTGGTGACACCTGGATCTCAAGCTAACACCCTGTTTTATCAATCTGTGTAAAAATAGATCTTCAAATTGTGTGTCGCAGCTAAAATTAAGCATCGATGTGCATCTAAGCGATTTGTCCCTCGCCATTTTCTGAGGAAAAAATCTTTGCCACATGTCCCAGTCACAGATGAGGAAAAAACTGCAGCAGGTCACTACATTTAAGTATGATTTTCATTTCTACCTGTGGTCCATCTAACCGGCTTTAACTATATATGACTGGATGATATGGATGAGACATGAAATTGCGATGATCTTTTTCATAATGCTTTTGTAGCATTTCTATGAATGCTAAATACAATGGTTTGACTTGCAGATTGTTGACAAAAGAAGAGTAAGTGGCTGGGGCACAGTCAGCCAGCAAAGCAAAGCGAATCAAAGCCCGGTGAAGAAATACTCCAGAAGAACATCTTACAATTTTTAAACTGCATAATAATAAGTGGAGGATATGCATCGAAACAACTGTGTGTGACATCAGCGACTTGCATCCAATTATGCCAGATTGTTTACAGGCCTCTTAAACACTGAGGTCAGGATTAACAATCAATATTTTTGCAGAGACAGTGATTTGTCCACGGAGCAGGCTCCCAGATGCCTTCAAAACATGTGACGTTCACACTTCCATCAACCCTCACTAGTATCTAATCAATCAATCAATCAATTACTTAATTTGTCCCCATAAACATAAAACATCAAATATACATATAAAATCCTACTCTACAATCAATAGCATAAAAAACACAATCAATAGCAATGTCACAAAGATATTAAGATTCCTGGAACAGCTATAACATAATGTCCATTTGGGGCAACTGAGGTCACTGTTACCACTGACAAAAGCAAAAAATTACACATTGTTGCTTTAATTGGGTTAGGACAGCCTAAAGACAGATTGAGAGGAAAAACATGTTGACAGGAGAGACCCACATTTTCAGGCGTGTTGGGTTGTTGTGTCTAATATTTACAGGGCATAAATTGTGTAATACAGGTATCTAGGTTTGTGTGGGAGAAGAAAAAACAGGTGACAGTGGATTTTAGCAATGATGATTATGATCCCGAAGGCAGTTTTCTAGAAATGTATGAATGGAGACATATCGATCAAACTAAGGCAGAAAAGACTTGATACGCTTTTCGGTGGGCATTAACAACAAACGGAAAATCATAAAGCAGGGAGAAACATGGAAGGGAGAAAAAGACTGAAATAAGATGCAGAACATTTGATCGAACTACAGTAAATCGCGTATCTCATTTAGCCAGTTAGGTATTGTATCACCAGTTTAGCATCAACATGTTACGAGACTTTCATGATTTTCTGTGGATCCCAATCCAAATGAGAAGGACACTCATCTCCATGGCGACAGCTGTGCACAATTAGTATACACAAAAAACTACAGTATGTTTGAGTAGTGTGCACACTAGTGGCCGCATCGAGATACAGGACCACATTAGGCCCATTCAAGCTCTGTTTAATTGGCAGAATTGCAACACTTTTGTCCACTTGACAGCTGTGAAACGCTGCTCCCAAAGCTATCCGTGAGAGCAAAGTATACGCTTCCCTTTATGGATGGCGCCTCGCAAATCACCGTAATCTATGACACCTCTCTGATTGCAGTTTTGTCTGAAATCTTCTTTCTGGCACAAACCCGCCAAGTGAGGCGTCCTCTCATCCCCAGCCGCTCTGGAGGGTTTAATTTGGGAAACTGGCGATACCAATAGTTTTATTCCTTCAGATGACTGATGGGTTTTCAGATGCAAAAAGGGAAAGAAGTCTTGCAGTTTAACACCAGCACTTCTGTTGATTGTGTCCTTGTGTGGCGATGTACTTCACATTCATTATGCGCCTAACCAGAAAACAGACTGAAGCAAGCTGCAATTACACTGTTCTTTCTTGATGAAAATCTCTGCCTGTGTTGCAAAATGATCCACCATAGAGCTCAGGAAACTGGTACAAGTGATGCCCCACTCATTTGCTAACAACAAAGCTACAGCTATTCAATGTCCTTCTCACATGTGTCCATTAAGTAGACTGCCAATGCAATGGCCGGGGAGTACATGTGACTGCTTCGCTAATGTGACAATCATCGCCACTGTTGCGGCAGTAACATGATTGTTTTAATTTAAACTGTGTTGGGAAACAGGAAATGAACACCATTATCCATTGACTCATTTGTGGTTTGAATGTGCCTCTTTAATCTTCATGGAAACCAGAGAGTGTGTGATAATTGTGGAGAAAAAGCATTTGGAGTCATTAGAATCGTTCATAATGGATGTTTGCTCTTCAGGCGTTTACAGTAAACGCGCTGTACCTGACAAAAAATACTTTTAAGAGGTTTTTTTTGGGGGGGGGTAAAACTGTCAAAAAGTTTGCCCCTAAAGTATTGCACCCCTTTTTGCATGTTCAGCAAATCTGCTAGGGAACGGAAGCGAATCTGTGTTCACAGGAAGCAGACACGCGAGCTCGGCCCCGGAAAATTACGAACAAATTGACACCATAAAATAAAGCGTTACTGGAGTGTAAAACTGGTACACTGTTGGCTGTAAAAGAATTTATTGCATGTATTTATGGATCCACAAAACACCTGAAAGCCGAAAAATGACATGTCAAAGTGAAGCTTTATTTCCACGGCAGCGGGGAAACGGGGAGCTGTCCGCCGCCGTGGTGCTGAAAGAGGGACAGCTCCTCTCTTTGATTTATGCCTCGTCCACCTCCTCCTATGATACTCGCCGTTCAAACGTTGAGCCGCCGCATCTGTCATCTGTATTTTGAAGGTAATATCTATAATGATAGAAATAATTCAGCAGATTCTGAAGGTGAAAACAAATTACACCAAACTGACACGAGAGCACGGGACTATGGAAGCAGCAATATGTCAGCACCTGGGGAAAAATTCAGCTCTGAATTTAATTTCTTTTTCACCACGGAACTGTATAGAATAATGATTCTTTCCTCTAGCTATATGAGCGGTGAACTGTTACACTAAAGAACCCACCCACTTGCATTGTGGAAAATCAGCTGCAATTGCATGGGTTTTTTTTTGTGAGGCCGGTGCCATTTCCAAACATTTCAGAGCCATTTTAAGCAATTCTATGAGCCAATCATACAGATCGTAGCTGCTCTGCATAAATCACTTTCCCCCTATATGTTTTATCGGATGGTCAAGGTCCCCTGTTGCCTCCATTTCTATTCAACGGTTGTTTCTTGATGACTCTGTAATGTGGGTTGCACTTGATTGATGGGGTCCAAAACCCCTGTCTGCCCTTTTGTGCTGATCGACCTAGGTGAAAAGAGATTTCCTGCACCTGTGCTGTGTGTAATGAGGTAACAAGCCACTTCCATGAGAGGACTGCTGGGTAGTGGCCAGACAGGTCGCCATTTGAAAAGATCGGTTGGATGAGGTTGGGAGAATTCCTCGCCGGGACCGGTACAGGCGTCACCTTTCCACTCCACCTGGCAATCGTCAGGGTAAACTACATCTGACTGTGAATGAAACATGAATGCGCCACATATGTTTCCCTACTCATGTGGTGGCTTATTTATGGTGGATTTGAAATATTAAGATGCTTGCATGCTCAGAGTTCTCAGAGCATGTAAATGCTGTGAACTTTATCAAAACCCTTTACTCTATTTAGGCTACATTACTATCATCCCTGGCCTTTTCCTGTGTATCATTATTAGACAGTTCTGGTCCACGCCCATTCTCGAACCCAGGGTGACTTATTAGTTTGTTCTCTGGATGCTAAGACTGTTATGCTAAATCACTTGGTGAAGTCCTGGCGACACATTAAATCAAAGGTACCTCGCTTGCTTTTCTTGATTTGGTCATGGAGAGGGTCAAGAGTTGAGCTTAGTACAATGTTTCAAGTGTATCGGTACAAAAAATAATAATAATAGTACCGTGGCCGAGGGGTGCAAACGCGCTGCAAACGCAGAGAGGCTGCAAAAAAAGAAAAGCTGCAAACTAATGAAACAAAACGGAAGTGCTCCAAGTCACTAGGGGCACCAAACTAATGGACCAATCCTGAGGGATCGGCTCCTCTTTAAACCTC
The DNA here is from genome assembly GCA_903171835.1 of Mullus surmuletus. Classification (NCBI taxonomy): domain Eukaryota; kingdom Metazoa; phylum Chordata; class Actinopteri; order Syngnathiformes; family Mullidae; genus Mullus; species Mullus surmuletus. The sequence continues at coordinate 1,138,569 of CAESWR010000136.1, read as the reverse complement.
CTATACATGAGCGGGATGTATTTTCTCTATATTAATTAAGAATTGGAAAAAGTGGAATAAAAATTTACATTTTCCCTTATGTCGTTTTGAAACACTTAGCGGTAATCTTTTACAGCATTATAGGAAAACAACCCATCTACCCATCTTTGTTTTCATTCAAAAAACTTGATAAACAAAAACAAGTTCCTCTTGCGCAGTGGTCTACAATCATTAGTTACTAAAACAATAAGTTCAGTATCAATCGCCAGGGGGTTACAAACATGTTCCATCTTAATATAGAGAAAAAACATCCCGTTCATGTGTTTAAAGAGGGGCCGATCCAACAGGATTGCTCCATCCCTCAGTTTGGTGCCCCTGGTGGCCTGGAGCACCACCGTACAACAGAGGTATGTTGAAGGGTCCTGGCCCCACTGGGTGCCAATGCTGTCAGCTAAGAAGAGAAAGGATCCCAAATGTTATTGAAGTGAAAGTTCTGGATTGTCTGCATGGTTCTGAAGCACCATTCAGATGGGAATTTAACATAAACTTCTTAACGAAATGGAGCAAACTGGCCTTGTGCCGCCGACTCAGGCCAGCGGTGATGGTGCAGTTCTTTTTTTCCAATCTCTCTTTTGAATGTGCAGCTTTGTCAGGGCCAGAAGTGAATTGCCACGTTGCTCTGACCGCTTCTTTATGACCACACTTTCCTTAGTTACCTTCACCGGGCTTTTTTTTTAGCCACGACAGCAGTTAGATTTTTTAGATTTTCTAAGTTAGGTCTTAGATTTTCATAATCAAGTACGTGGTCGCAAATATATATTAATCAGATGTTGCTTTTGTACCAGTGTGGACTAAGAGCTTTGAGCAACATTTTTCGATGCCTGCTGAAAATACAGCACAAAGAATGATGGCGGATATTATCGACATTATGAATTATTTTGGGTTATTTTGTTCTGTCGGTACTCATTTAAGATTTCCTTTTCTTCCAGTTATATTCCAGGCCGCATGAACATCTAGCATGAACCTGATGACTGTTCTTCTATTGGAGATTTAAGACATTATTTTGACCTCACATGAGAGTTGGTGTGTCTGCAGTAAAACTTGTTGCAAGAATATCTTGTAAATACTTATAGAATTACTTAAACTCTATAATTATAGAGTGAAAAAAACGCTATTCAGAGTAAAAGCCAAATAATGATTATAGAATCATTATTTGGCTTTTTTTTTTGCTTTACAAAGCTTTTAACAAATTCAAAGAGACAAGATCATAATTAGCCCTGTTCTGCTTCCCTTCACAGCTGAACCCCTAAGTTTTAGGGCTGATTGAAAGATTTCACAGATCACTTCTAAAGCATTTTCATGGACAGGCTTCTTGTTATACTGGTGAATTGCGGCTTTCACAGTCTCCTATTTTCAAACGGTGTCCCTCTTTCTGTTGTCATGTCACAGCTCTAGACCGAATGCGAGCGTGCTTCGTCTGCCCTCAGCTCTTGAACTCCAAGCGTAATAATACGAGACTGAATTGGCATCTTCAGGATCAAGTCTTAAATAACACTTTTTTGACACGCAGACAAAAACAAACAGAACCAAAGAGAACGAGAGAAACTTTTAATAATCTTAGCCCAGTTACTTTTTCCAGTTTGAGATTTCTCTTTTTGTGTTTTATTTGTTCATATTTTAAAAATTTCCTTCCATTTTTAATTTCATCTCACTTCCAACTGCTCTTGTTTTAGCTGATTTTGCTGCTTTAAATAGCTTTGCTGATTCCCAAGGCTTTATTATTTTAGTTCTGGCTTCTTATTATTTTGCGAGCTTCCTGAGTTATGTGTTCCGTGTTACATTTTTCAACCTCATTTGTATCGCTGAGTTTCAGTTCCTTCTTTTTCTTTGTCAAATCTGTGTTATATACACAGCAATATTTATGATTTTATTCATTTATTTTTATGGCGTTGTATATTGTGAAATTATGCAATTTCCCCCCCAAATACTCAGAATTACAAGACCTTACACATACACAGAGATAAGATTTCAGCTGGGGATAGTAAAGTCTTGTGGCGGAAGGGTTATGCCTTTATTCTCACCTTTAGCTGGTAGGTTTTGTTAAATCTGTCAAGTATTTCCCTAGAGCTATTTGAATGTTTTTCATCTTGTTCTCTGGCTTGACAATTCTCTTGTTCTGCCAACAAAAAAAGAAAAAGGAAAAAAATCTGAGGGAGGTAAGAGGAAGGGGAGCATCCACTCCGCAAAAGAAACCAAGAGAGGCATTATCTAAAACAGACTGAAACCATTGAGACTCAGGGACATAAACCTGGCATCCTAGACAAAACAGACTGTGCCAGTCCTGCCAGCGAGTCAGGGACACAGCAACACTCTGCAGCCTGTTTAAATCATAATAAGAATCAAGTATTTTGCCAAAGCAGGAAAAAAAAGAGGAAGATAAATTCCATATTTACTCCGGGAAGAAAGAGACATTGCCATAGAAACAGTGTAATAGCATTGCTGGGGGAATAGGGCGGTGCACTAAAACCCTAAGGAGCAACCGCACAAACCCTGCTTCCTCCGCAAGGAGACGGTAGGTAAAGACACTGCGACTCACTTTACAATCCACGAGGCAGCACAGGACACACAACCAAGCTAGAGATTTCTTCAGTCAAAAGGAGTTTTCCTCACCATTACAACACGTGTCATCTGATGGGGTTGGGTGGTATATTTTGGTGCTCCGGCATGGTTCATAACACTCACTTATATATGTGGAAATGATGGGGATGCACTGTGGTTCTAAACTGGAGCCTGCTGGTATGAAGATGGGGAAGAACAATAAAACGTCGTTGGAGGTGTGGTACATTTGTTGAGGTGATGCTGAGTGTTGGCTAGTTAGAAAGTGTTTCCATTTGAGTCTGGACTGGTTGCTTAATGAGCAGGAGTGTTTCTAGACACTCTGGGGGCTCTTGGCATTGGAAAGAACCCCCCCCCACCCAAACACACACACACACATAGGTACAACAAGCAGACATATTCTTGTTATGTTGGTTTAAGTGGTTCCATGATGTCATTGATGTGGACCTATGTCAGATATCTCTGGGGGCCCCCTTTCAGCTTGGGGGGGGTCTGGACAGAGGTTGTTTGGGTTGCCTTTCAGTGCAGTGCCTCTGTTAATGAGCAGGAGTTGTTTGAAAATGGGCTTGTTTTAAACAGATTTTGCCATTTACACACCAAAAAAATGACTAAATAGAAACACTATTACTCCAATCTGTTTGGTTTGGTTCTGTTTGAGACAGTCCACAACAAAGGGATGTGACACAGTCCTTCCATTTATATTATCAAGTAAATTAATTTAGCTTCAGAAAAGAAAACAAAAAAATATATATTTCTTGTTGATTTAAAAAAAATAAAAATGAATAAATAAATAAACTGAACTTATTTTGCTTTCCAAAATGTCCAAAAAAGCAACATCACTAGAAATTGACGTCATAAGAATGTAAACGGATTTAAATTTTTATGTATATTAGTTGTATAATACAACAAACTAGTAATGACTCCTTCCTCCGCGGGGATTATGATGTTGATAAAGTCTTGAGAGGGAAAGAGTGCGTATGCTTGTGTGTGTGTGTGTGCATGGAAGGGGAGAGAGAGGGAAAGAGAGAGAGAGAGAGAGAGAGAGAGGGAGGGCGGATGTAGGCTGCCCACAGTGAGGGTGTATTGTCGTGGGAGCGGTTTGCTCCTCCACATCAGACGCCTTCTGTCTGTGGATGAGGAGGGAGGGGAGGGACATCTCTGCGCGTGTGTGTATGTGTGCGTGTGGGGTGTTCTCTTTTTTTTTTTTTTTTTTTTTTTTTTACATTCCTCCTCTCCATCCTCCTCTCCATCCATCCCCACGACACCGATCATTCGACTGCGGACTGACGGATAAACTGGGGGGGAAAAAAAATGTTGTCGCCGCTGCATGTGGTTTCCTTCTGCTCCCTGTGCGTCTTCGGCGGAGCGTCCGCCGCCACTCACTGTGAGTATCACCCCACTCTCACGGAGCTCACCTGTAAGTTCCTCCGCTCCCCCACGCCGCCGCTGGGAAGTTGACAAAGCAGGGGGCTGATCCGTGGAACCCGCTGCGCGTCTAACGGGAACCGGCGCTCTCTTTATTATAGGGGAAAAAATTCCAGCCTGTTGTTTCACACGGTCTCACGCACGGTGTGGTACAAATGAGGAGTGAAGGGGGAGAGGAGNAAAAAAAAAGGAAAAGTCATTGATGTTTTCTAGCCTGTTCCTTAGAGTAGGATGAGCCTCCAGAGTGAGATGAAGGTCATGCAAACAGGTCCATGCCTTGTCACTCTCAAGTGCAGCCTGGAGGAGACCGTGCACCCTGCGTGGATTTGAAGGGACCGCTTGTGCAGCACTCGGGGCTTTCATGTGCTATTTGTTGGAGTCAGGCTATGGACATGTTTTGCTGATGTGCGTTAAGAGGAGGAGAAAACTGCTGACTAGCCACAGCTGTAAGTGTACTGTACATTAGGCTGCTGTGCGTGCACGGCCGGCGGTGAGGAATCCTCCACAGTTGGAGGGAATTTACATGGGGGTTTTTTTCTTACCCTCACTGAATAATAAAAACTCATCACAAAACAGAGATCGCTCTTCCATTGTTTTGGATTCTGGACTTGTACTATTTCGGGTTTCCAACTGATTGCACCAGTAAACTAATTCCAGGAGAACGTGTTGACTTGCGGAGATTATGATAATGTGTGCATGTCATTGGTATTGTCTGATGGAGAGAACCTCTGTTGCACCCATGCTTCTAAAATCCTTTAAAAAAAAATATGTAGTCACTTTTTGCATGGTAGGTATTTTCAGACAGACATTTAGTTGCATAAATCTTTCTTAAATCTTACATCTGGCTCAAATGCTAGATTTGCCACAGACTAAATATTCTAGATACAGTCCATCAATAAATGCCAACAGCAGTGTAAACTACAGCCTAAAAAATAGCTTAGAGATGACTGAAAGCCTCTCTGAAACAGGTAGAAAACCTCATAACTGTCATGAAAGTAGGATTTATTGCTGTGCTGTTTTGCTAGACTGCATTAATTTTACAGTAGCCAGGTGGGAAGTATATGACCATTTATTATTGATTTTACAGTAAATTTAAATCACCGCTGCCTCCTTCAAGTGCTTGTTCTTGAAAGTAGCATATTAATTATATTGAAGCAAAGCTGTTTTTTTAAATGAACATTAATGTCAATTGGCATTACATTAATTGTGGTAACCTTACAGGTTATAATTCCTTTGATAAGTTCTGATTCATTTCTATTTCTAGAGTACTGCAAGCGTAGGTGGGATTATTTCTTGACTACATGGCTACTGGTTGGGTTGACGTGTACGTTGACGTATTTTCTTTGTTTCGCAAGATCAAGCCAGCCAAGAGCCAGGTAGCATCTGTTGCTGCTGAGTTTCAGCCTTCATGTTTGGGAACGAAAAGGAAACAAAAGAAGCAGCTGCGGTTCCAAAAACAAACATACCTTTCGCCAATTCTGGCAAATTTTCCCTTCCATCTGCATAGAAGTAAAGTAATTAATATGCAGTATTCATGTGTTCGTAAACTCCCATTAGTTGACAATTGGGGCCCTACGTAAGAGGCACCAAGGAGCCCACCGCCGTCCAACTATTTGCATTGATTTTGTTTGTACTCTTGTTGCCCGAGTAGTGTTCAGTGTGAACGCGGCTTAACAGGTCCTATGTTGTTATTGACATGGACAAGTATCAGCCATCTCTTGGGGCCCCTTTCCACCTCAGAGCCCAAGGCAATTGCCTGGTTTGCCAGCCCTGTTCCAACACCTCTTGTAGTTGATATTGCCAATGTTCTATGAGGCATGTTTGATATTTTGAGTCACCATTTCAGAGAAGACAATTTATGTGTTTCATGGATAATTTGCCATTTCTGTGTTATTTTGGTGGACATTCTTTAATCTCGACAGTGCAATGGGTGGATTGGCAGCTCAAGAGTCCATCAAGGACATCCATGCTAGCCCCATAACATCCATGTAGCTTTACTTCACTGGTAAAATGTCAATTCTGCACATCAGTCCCACAGTCTCATTTGAAATTATAATCTCACGATGAAGGTTCAATTATATTCACTACGTTCACATGGCTCCCATTGGGGGAAAAAAGTGTCAAATGTAAAAAATAAGGCAGCCTCGAAGCAAGGCATTAAACCTTCCTTGACCTTCCATGTCATGTTAAAAATGTTCCAATTCCCACAATATGAATACATGAATATTCGAGGGGCATATTGTCATATGATATGTTTATCTATCTTTGATCTCTGAGGAGAGAGGCGACACCGTGGCCTCTGTTAGGGTTTAAACAGTTTATGTTAAAAAGGGGTATTTAGCCAAACTGACCCCTCTGTTACTTACCAGTGACAGCCCTGTGGCTCTTGGATGTGTGCGGTGATCACGTCTGACACGCCGTGTGAGAGGAATCGTTGAAGAGGTTCCTCAGAGGCCACGGAGCCGCTCTCATATTTACCACATAGAGACTAGCAGGAGGAGGAGCGGAGATGCGCCATGTCCTCTAAGTGGTGCTTGTGTGTCTGCTTTGGCTTTGCAAAAGAGACAAAGACAAGAACGTCATTGGATACATCAGCGGTTGATGGAGCAGGAGCTAATTGATACCATATTGGCATGACCTTTGCTGCAATTGACTGGGAGGAGGGTAACTATTTATAAAACAATTTCTCTCTTTATTGTCCACTGGATTTGTAATTGATTTTGAATAGAGCTAGGCTGAGAGGACAATTATTAAGAGATGAGCCTAAAGGTAAAATGAAAGCATTGCTCACACCAATTTGTCATAGTCTAATCCAATATAATAATCTGCAGACTACCCTGGGTAAAGAAACAACAAAAATGCATGTAACTGAGTAACGTTGTTTGCTAAAGGATTAGCGTCAATGAGCTCTGAAATCTTTATAAGCAATGTCAACTACCAGGTACCACTACTGTATTAATCAAGATGAGGAGTAACCATATGCTGTTATACCACTTGAGGGAGCAGTACGATCACGCAGTCACGTCATTAATATCAATTAAGGCTTGCCTCCCGGTTATCCATTGAGTCATTTTCTTTAAATGGGAAGTTCTTGGCCAAAGGCATTGGTATTTGACACGTGGCCTGTCTCAACTGACCCATTGCCACCCCACATCTTTGAAAACAGGAGGGAAAAAAAACCTCTTTAAAGTCTGATGTTCCATGTTGTACAGGTTGGTTCGCTATTCATTAACTCTACCCAGGAGGGTTTCTGTGAAGTTCAGTGTGAGGGCGGGGCTTCCCCAGTGCCAGAGTAATTGATCATGGTCAGAATATACCTCCATAGCGTCTTGGCAGTTACAATGACTGCTTTACAATTGCTACAATAGCAGGCCTTTGGTTTATTGGTGAAACATCGCGAGGCAAATAATCTACAAGCATGCATTAATAACAGACAATTATCACAAACCGTTATTGTTGATTGGTGCAACGTCGGTGGTGGAGGCCATCCCAGGGTACAGCGTGCCTTAGAGACGGTTGCTCCTAACCGAGCCCAAAGAGTAGGACAGTGAATGGGCACTTTTCTACCTCAATGCTACTCAAAGCACTTTTCATACATTTATATTGCCTCATTCGCTTTTTCATATATTCACACCGTCATCCCTATACTGCTAGTTGAGGCTGCGATGCTAAGTGCCAAACGTGCCCATCAGGAGCAGTGGGGCAGTTCAGCATCTTGCTCAAGGACACTGTGACATCTCATATGTGCTGAGGGTTCGGACCGGAGCCTAACTTCCAATTGCTTGCTGGTGATTCGATCTTCTGCACCATGCCGACCACTAGTTTCTGTCTTCCGAGTCAAAGTGATCAGTTGCAAAGTACATTTTAAGAATAAAAACAACATAATTTCATCACATGTTGACATTTTCTAGATTCTTGTTTACTATCATATTCCCTGCTGTTTCTTTCTTCTTGTGGGGATAAGACATCAGTTACTACACAACTCTTGTGCTCAAGGCCAGCTGTGGCAGCCCTTGTCATGGGCTAAAGTAAAATTCTTTTTAAAGGCGCCATGAAATGAAAAGCATTTTCAGTCAGTGTGTTGAATGTCCGTGCATCTGCCATTACCTTTGCAGACTTTTGTCATCCGTATATTGGGAATGTCTTTGTCTGCGTGAAACCCCTAAAGGACATCTTAGAGTCCGGTCCTATTTTGGTATGTGTGTCTGCATGGCAAACCTTCTGTTTTGACAGCAGCGGTGGGGGCGGATTGCTCATTCCTTCGGTCGGCTCCTGCAAACATTATTTATTATCCATGTGTTATGTTTTTGCAGGAAACACGTAAAATTGAATGGAGCGAATAGTATTCTGACTTCCATTTTACGGGGCCTTAAAGGGAGTGTTTCTTCTATAGATCTGCAAACACCCAAACACACGCCTCAGACGTCTCTCACTACAAGCTGGGGTTTGTGGGTGGAATAATGTTATACGCTGCGAGCAATTCCCTCACAGCAGGTGGAGACGGCTGCACCAGGCACCTATGGCAGCACACCACACACATATTCACTTAAAATTGTATGCCTTAAGTTCGCTCAGTGAGCTGATACTTGCATTATTTCCCACCCGAAGCACCTGGCACATGCTGAAGCAGAGCTGGTATACAGTCAGAGCAGAAGTGATGAGCTGTGTGTGTGTGTGTGTAGGTGGAGATGATACAGCTGCAGACTCACTTGGCTAATGAATGTGAAGTAGGTAAATCAAGGAACACCTACCGCTGAACACATTCAAGGCCTGATGAATTTATCAAAAGTAAATGAGGTAGAACCCCGCAGTGTGACTGCACATGCACTCTTGCTCATGTTTAAGCAGCACATTCATCTTATAGACAAAGAAGCTGGGATGAATATTCATCGCAAATACACACAGGCAACAGCTTCACACTGTGACACTCAGTTCCGTCACACACAAGCAAAAAGGATACTATGATTGTTGCAGGATGATTAATACTGTCAAATGATCACTGTATCCTATAATTTTCTGGCATTATAGATTAACGTGCCATGTTGTTTAAAAAAATCATGTTTAAGGAGAAGGGTTGGGGTTTTTCATTCAGAAAAAAGCCTTGAAAGAGGTGTCAGGCATCATTCTTCTGCATAATAGCTCAGAGAATAATCCGGTAATCCTTCAATTGGCCAAAAAAGTGATCACACAATCTCTGACAATGGGGGAAAAAAAAGAGATTAAAAGGGTCTACAGATGGGAAGAGGAAAGGATAAAGTTGAGTAGGAAAAATGAAGATTTGAAGTTGAGATAATAGAACAATGTCTGGCACCACAGTTTCCTTTGGATGAATAGACTAATTGCAGGGGGGAAAATGAGTATAACAATAAACTGACACATGTAAATGAAAAAATGCAGTGCAGCACAGCACATCTAGGTGCTAATATGATTTTTTATAATCGGAATGTGTCTGTTGTCCTCTCTACAAAAGTGTCAGGCACAGTCCTAAAAAAAACAAGTAAACAAAGATAATACATATATACACTGCATCGACACAAAGACACGAGACTTGATAAAAAATATGTATCTGCATAGTCTCAGTGTTGGCGCAGTTCCAAATCTTTTGTTTTGCCTGACTTTGTTTTTTCCTGCAGAGACGAACTCAAGGGGGTACCAGAGGGTTCTATCAACAAATTACTGCACAAACAGCGAATCTCTTCCAGTGTCTGTCAATCAACCTCCCACTTGCAGTATTGTGTAACATTGCGCCGTGGAAACTGACGAGTGTCGTATAGGAAGAACTGGAGTCTTGCGCGTAATTGAGAGTCTCCTGTTCGGCCGAGGGGGATTCAACATCTCGGAGAGGAGTTTTGCATCCACTGATGAAAATGAAAGAATTATAAATTATGACTGAACATCCAACACCCTGGTTCACAATGACGTAAAACAGAATGTCAGAGGTCCGGGAATGAGTCAGTGGAGATTTGATTTAAAGAGACAGTAGTGTTTATTTAATTTCCTTCACAACGTCTGCTTCTTGAAGTGGTCTTTGGATGAAGCCGGTATATTCACACATCTTTCAAGTTGTTGAAATATTAATTTGAATTTTGGATGGAACCAAAATATTCATCTTTTCCCCACAAAAAAGGGTTAGTAACATATTACGGACTTTTATCCATGCTGTTAGATCGCTGAAGTGATCAAGTCTTTTGTCTCTTTAATTGTAATGTAGATCAAGGAGAGACTATACGGCATTTAAGACTGCTTAGAGAAATAATCTGCTCCGTCTCTCATTGCCTCATTTCAAGCTGTATTGGTCACAATTCAGCAGAACAAGACACCACTCCCTGAGTAAAGTCGTACATCAGAAGCGGCAATAGTGAAGCGAGAAAAGCAATAAGAACAGGTGTACACAAGTGGCAGTGATAAAAAACAGCACTTACAGATGGCAGCGCTGAAAGCTGTAAATTTGCCTCGTCTCACCATCTCCAATCTCAGTGATGGAAGGTTTAAAAGGATAATCAACACCCACTATTGATTGCCTGTTCTATTAAGATGGATGCATTATCAACAACGGTTCATTAAAGTGCTGAAAAATACCGCAACAAAAGGATAGAAAAATAGAGGGAGTTTTCTTTTCTTAATTTCTTTCTTTTTCTCTAGAAAGAGTCGTGTGAATGCAAACACGGGGGTGGTCGCACTTCCCTGCTGTTATTCTCACATAATTAAAGTTAGCGTAATTACTTTGTGTTACTCTGAATATCCTGTCAATCCGCCATGCGGCTAACTCTTTATTTAACTTCAGCTGATATATTTAGGTGAGCGGGAACCACGTAATTAATAAATAAAGAAGTGGCTCAACACATCAGCTTGATGTTGTCATTAGAAAATGTATGATTCCCAGCACAGCAATGCTTGAATTGCCATTAGGGGTTTAACTGCAGATCCCCTCTTTTAAGAATAACCCAACTGTACGATTTTAATTACATTTTATTATATTTTGAAATAAAGGAGAAAAATACATGACAAAACATAGCTGGATTTCTTCTGAGGCCATGTCCTTATGAAGGCCAAATGGCTTTCATATTGTCAGCAACATAAAGCACATACTGTTAGCTGTGGAAAGGAACATGTTAGTATGAGAAGTAGTATTCCGTTTATTTGCTTTGCTCCAAACCAAATGGAAATCTACCACATTTGCAACATCTCAATAATTTTGGTTACAATCTGCCTTGCAGTAAATGCAAACCTGACTACATTATGTTTTGATTGGAAGTGTGCATTTTCTGGATACAATAAGTAACTTTGCAAACCATGCGCACAAAAAAGTGAGAGTTTGATGCATTAAATTATACAGTACAATTTGAAATATTCATTGCCATGTTTGCATTGACAATTGGATATGAAACATCTGTCTCCTGTTGTTGTATCTACTTTTTAATCCGCACTTAAAAGCTCAGTGATATAATAAATATCAAACGTTTCAATTTAGTTCTAAAAGCTGTTTCCAGACATATAATGTCTGTCATTCAATATAGCGTCTTTATGAAGCTGACAAATACTGACTTCCAACCACTTATTTAGCTTCCAATCAATGGATGGATTGTTTATAACTTGGCTTAATTTTACTTTAAAATTTATATTGCTAGTTATTACAACATTATTACAAAGGTATTACCATATCAGGCTCTTGAGTAACATTTTTACAGACATCATTTAAGACATCAAAATATTCTCGTTGCAGAAATTCTGTAATCGGGTCTGAATAATTTATGTTAAGCAGATGAGGAGTGTATTGTCACTAAAGCTGCCGATAGCTCACTAACATCCTGCTGATTTCCTGTAAATGCTTATTGTTCCTGTCAGGGGCGTCATGGGACTGTTGTAGTGCTCAGAGAAATGAAGTGCTACAGTAAATGGGCCCGTGTTTCTCAATCAGTCTTATCGATGTGGGCTTCCTTGAATCCAGCTGGTGTTTTGGACTAATTGTCAACCGATACCTCGGCTCTATACCCAGGGTATCGCCGAGCAGAGGTCACTGAGCCCCAAAGCCTGTTCGCCCGTGCGATGTATCATATGAGGCTTTATCAATACCACACAGAGGTCTGAGGCCACTCTGTTACCAGATCCTATCGCTGTACGCTTTGATATTATCGACACTGCGGTCTGTGTTGACTGAACCTCTGCACCCTTCAGCAAACTGAATCTACTCTTGTGGGGCTTATCGCCGCTATAAAGGTTGCACGCATGTCATTTTAAGGTCTCCGTTGCCCGACAGCAGAAAATCCAAATAACAGGAACCTAATAAGGTAGCATTTGAGTAATGGCTGATGTGTCTGATACTTCATCGCAAGAGTGGAAGGGAGGGGAAAAAAAACAACCCACATCTAATCCGAAGCTTTCTACTCTGCTTCTTGCCTATAGATTTTGCATTGTGCTGCTGACTCAGTTAGTTAACATAATCGCTCACAGAACACTAACAGATGACATTATCGATCAGTGGAATCAAGTGAAAAATGCCTCCTCCTTCAGAGCTATCCCAATTAATTAATTGATAAATTAGGTTTTCAGCAATTTGGAAAACACTGCTTTAGGCTGTAATGACCTGAAAGATTATTATTTATTAAACATCATTATTATTTCGCTCAATACAAAGAAAAAAAACCGCATTGAATACAATATTCAATCCAGTTGCGAATAAAAAGTTTAAATGAAAAGTGCTTTTCCAGCTGTTCAATGATGCAAGGACACGCATACAATCAAAGGCATCCATTGAAGTTATTAGAAACATTTTCATAGAACAGAACAGAACAGAATAGAATAGAGTAGAATACTGTTTATTATCCCACAATGGGAAATTGCAGTGTCCCAGCAGCATACATGCAGGAAGGGGCAAAATAGCAGTAAATAAATAGAAAGAAAGGGAATTGCAAGAGGAAATAAATAAATAATATAAAAACGCTCCAATCAAATGAAATCAAATATGGCAAATGCTATATATTTACAAATACTGTGCTGTACATGAGAGTTACATGAATATTCCACATGAATGAATTATTGCATATGACTTTTTTCATAATCTTTTGATAAGTATATGTAATAAGAAGTTAAACAAAACAAAAAGTTATGATGGAAATTTTTAGAGATACTTTTTGCTATTGCAAAACAGTGTATTCAGAATGATATTGCTGATGCTGTATGCACACAGCTTGTGAATTCAATACACCACACCTCTTAAAGACGCCGTAAGCCTCGTATAAGTTTCAGTGCAGAAACTGGCATATTACAGACATGAAGGAAGCCGGTTTGGGCCACTCGGTGGAGGACAATCGAACTCAATTGAGAGACCTCCTCCACTCTTCATACCCGATCTCTATTGCGCCGTTCTATTTTTAGGAAATCTCCTTTCTTAATTCATACCCAACTGTTGGTACATTTCCTGAGACTCAATATCCATGAGGAAGCAAAGGCTCCCTGATATCCGTGGAGCCGTGTTTATTTGATTTTGGGCGCACCGATACCTCCACAAAGAAGAGCTTCAAATTTTCAGCTGTGACAGAAAGCGGGTTTCGGCGCTCGCGACGGGGTGCTGATGAGCCTTGAAAAACACACATTTGAAGCCGTGTTGCTTGGATTACGTTGGCAACGCTTTTGGTTAAAATTCAATAAAGTTAGAATCGCCCTTTATAAAGGAAGCATAATTGTGCTGTATGAAGCAGGTAGACGGTAATTCGAAATAAACTCCTGGAAACCTTGACCTAGGTGGGTTTTTGTGCTTTCGTGTTACTGACTATTCATTGGGGTTTCGAGGTGCAGGCAAAACGCGATTTTCTTTGCCTCGCATTGATCGTGAAACTCCTCTCAATATCCTCGGTTCTGTGCATCACCATGAGCGACGCAAATTGTAAATGAAATAAATGATACGACCGAGCAGAACGATCTGCGTGGTGATGATGCCCCCCACCCCCACCCCCCTTCAATCCCCCCTCTGCAAGCGAGCAACGCCGCGATTAGACACAGTTCTCCGTCAGACATTGTCACATTTTCTGTCTGGTTCCTGCCGCCTGTTTTGAATTTTGATGTGAAATCTGTTGAGCGTTTTTGTGGATGCGCCGACACTAAATTGAACTTTTTTTTTTGGTAATAAATAAAAATGCTCATCTTACGGTTCACAAATAATAGAATCAGTTTTCATATCATTGGCTCGTTTGCTCTACACGCTGTTATACTGTATCTGCAGCGTTTTTTGGCAGGGAATGCTTTTCATTGTTTGATTTCTTTATCCGTGATATTTGTGGATTACTTTTCACCTCTTAGGGGGGGGCCTCATGACTCCATTATTACTTTTCGCTGTTTTCGTTAATCAAGCAGTTTCCTCAACTGAGAGCATCAAATTAAACATGTTTACTTTCTCTCCCTACTTTGTGAAGGAACCTTTCAATTTTGCTTCTGGTGAAATTGCACTCCCTCTTTGCTTGGGTGTAATACCTTGTGTGGCAAATAAATTATACATTAAATCTGCATCCTATTCCTGGCTAAAGATGGAAGTGAAATTAGGTCTTGTTCCTGCAAGAGGTGATTGAGGTGTCTAAAAGAGGGCTGTCAGACAACCCCTCCTCCCCGTCCCAAAAGAATATGTGTGCTTGTGTCTGCCTTTGTCAGTTGCAGATGAATATGCAGTTCACTGCATCTGACCCCTGGTGTTCTACAAGCATGCAAGAGCAAAAAAAGCGTCCCCACAGAGCCAATCTGCTGTTGGTGTACACACAAAATGCACATCATCCGGAACCCAAAACAAAGTTCTTTACCTGATGGTGTGCTGTCGACGGTTCCCTGCCGGTGGGCGCCGCACCTTCATGCGCGTGACGTCTAAGTGTCCATATGAAACATCTCTGCTCATTTGGCTATAAGATTTAAACCCTTTAGCCTTGCATAGAAATCATGGGTCAGCGTCAGGGGATTTTCGGTTATCCCTGAGGCCAAGGAGCAGCTTTGCACACAAATCACCCTCCATCCATAAGTCTTTGAGTCTTCCTGACTGACAGGCAGCCATTTGGCCCAGCAACACCCCTGCAGATTGGAGCTGTCGGAGACAACAATGTCTGCAGCACATACAAACTTGTCCGCAAATTCGCATGGTCTGAGATTTATGGCTCGGCGGTCAGTCTGAAGCACTGCTAGCAAAACAATGTTTGGTTTGTTTCATCTCCTCTCCTGAGATCTCATTTGCTATATAGAGTATATAGTATATTGTATATATGGGTGGTATAGATGGCGAGGCAGCAAATCAATTGGCAAAGCTTTTGAGGTGTAAGCTCACATCAGACTTCCTCTGTAAGCTCCTCAGCTTTTACACCATCGTGCAAGACGGATCTGGAAAACATTGGAAGGGAGTTAAGCAGTTTGCGGGATTCATCCAGTCGGGATCTGGTGTACTTTTGACAGATTACGAGGCCTGTGCCTCCATAATAACCCCAGTTGCGTTATGTTACGATGGCATGCCAGTGCTCTCATTTCCCCCCATGAACATCTGCAAGTACATCGCAGCTCAGCCAACAATTTCACTCTTGGACAAGACAGCGTGATCCACTTTAGTCACACTTGAAATCAGGATTAGGAAAATCCCCTGGCATGAGATCTGAGAACAATCAAACCAGGTCAGCTGAAATTCAGCGGGAAGCCCAATTGTAAAAGAAGGAGCCCTCGCTGTCAGCGGCACCGCACCGTCGGTGACCTAACGGGAAGGGGGGGCCGGCTGTCGCTGCAGATGTGTTCAGAATCTATCTTTACTTGAGGAAAAAGGCCCTTTTACACCCTGAAGCAAAAAGCCTCTCAGAGGAGCAAACTGCACAGTGATGGAGAGGGATAATTGCAATCAGGCTGCTGCCAGTTTTCATTACTTCCTCAGATTCAAGACTAAATGCAACTCTGCAGCCAAACAGGGGAGCGGCTGTTGTTATGCGAGCGGCTGCCGCTATTGTGGCAGGTGGGGAGGAACGAAGGAAGATGAGATTGACAGGTTTAGATCGCTGGTCTCTCAACCCACTAAAACCTGTTGCATGATGTGATGTAATGTCACACTTACCGCGCTGGAATGGAAACGGAGACGCGAGGAGCCATTGCATTCTCTGTCTTGTTTTCATGGGTCAGCGCTCAGGTTAATAGACTGTTTGAAGTATCTGAGAGCTAGATAAGTGAGCCAGCCTTGTTATTCTCCCTAATCCTCACTTTAAAACTCCACCATTGACAGGTAAAGATGTCTTTGGAGCGGTGTATTTTACTCCTCAAGGGAGCATGTTTTTCTCCTTTAGCCCCCTTCGAATTTTCCCCAAGTAAATTCCTAATATTTAGCGGTGTTATATATATATTTTGTTATTTTTTGACATTTGCTGTAATGTTTGTCATGTGGTTTAGCACACCGTGGGTGTGAGAGAAAGACTATGTTAATCCTCTGTGCATATATTTGACTTTGCTTTTTCCTATTAAGCGGATGAATTCAAGTACGTCAAACAGTAAGATCCTGAGAAGCACTCTTCACACAGATTAACATACGGAGGGATACATAAGACACTGACAACTTTTGACATCAGCACTTATTGTTTGATCATTAAACAAGAACCAAAGATGAGCAATGCTCCTAGCATACGGAAATAGCTATAAATTGACATTGTCAATTAGCATGCCCTTTTCACATGTTGAAAGATTACACAAAGAACTCTTATAGATGCACAGACTCTCATCATCTAAAAGGCTTTAATGTTGATTTTAGATATTAGTGTGTTGTTTTGGATTTTTGCAGCCCTGTCTTGGGTATTATTTTATTATGGCCTGCTTGTTGGTGCAGGTGTTAGCAAATATCGTTACACCAAAATATCGCGATGGGATATAGTATCGATTTTATTTTTAAACAATGCACAGATATTTTGTATTTCATATTTCATCAGCTGTTTGCTTAGTTAAAGTAGTACTAAGATGTAGGATGATACAGGAGGTGCATCACAAATGCAGGGCCACCTGTTTTTGTTTGTTTTTTACTTAATTTATTTAACATTTTTAACATTGATCTTATTTTATTGTATGCACTATTTACTTATTGAGGTAGATGTTATAGGATTTTTTATTGTGCATATGTTTATGCATAATAAAGAAAAAAATCCTTTGTTAATGCATATAACATTCTGTCCTCTGAATACTATGAGAGTTTTATTTTTTGGAGGAAAATCACAATATATCGCATTGCTTATAGTCTCCCAATGTATCGCAATATATCATCGTATCATCATATGGTATCGTACCTCCCCTGTATCGGGATATGCATCATATCGTCAGATTCTTGACAGTACACACCCCTAATATGTACAGTATTCATATTATAAGTATAATGTTTAAGTGCCGTGATAGTTATTTTTACTTGCACATGGCCGCTGTGGAGTCTCTGATATGTTTCCCTAATTTGATGTCGTTATCTACCTTTGTGCAGACAGAGGACGACACAGTGCCGTTTGAACTGTATTTCCAGTCTGAGCCGGAGCAGCTCAGCATGTGTCCGAAATTGCCTTGATGAGACACAGAAAGACAGCCTGTTGTGTCCTTGTTTTGTTTGTTACCCCAATGAAGCTCCTCTGACGGACAAGCTCAGTATATCAAAGAAACTTTCATTGATCCGAGAGTGCCGATAACCTCTGTCTTTGCAAAGGCGTTGAAAGTGAAAGCCAACGGGCGTACAAATAAGTGAAAGAGAAAAAGAAAACGATGATACAAATGCCATGGGACTACCTGCTGAGATGGAACCAGCAATCCAGAGATACAGTAGCCCCTTGCTGGCATCTCATGAGCATTCCACCAGTATTTTGAGCTCCAATTGCTTTATTAATTTACCATTTACTACTTAGTGTATGTGCATCCCCAGTCCAGCCAACTCTGAGAAGCTTTATTGAATTTTATCATCTAGTTTTCCAACTACCTGTTGTTTCCAATCCTTCTGATTTTTTTCTTCTTCTTTTTTTTTTTTTACAGATAATTGCAATGGCCCACTGGTATCTCCATTACCCCAGTCATCCTTTCACAGCTCCACTCAGTCCTCAGTCAGCTACGCCGCTTATAACGCCAAGCTGAACCGGAGAGATGGTGAGTAACACACAGGATACGTCCACATGCTTAAGATACGGACCGCTCGCTCACTGTTGTCGTCTCTCGCCATTACTTTTTAATCTTGAGATGATTAAAGATTGAAATAGATTCTCAAGAGGAGCCACTCCTGTGGCCACCGAATGACCTTGTCTCTTTTTTGTCTCGCTTTTATGTCCTCCCTGCCTCCCATCGTCATAAAACATTTACATTTTCCTGACAAGTGATATTTTGTAGATGTGCTCCCATGATGCGCATAGGTAGGGTCAAACAGGTCCTGCATCATTTGCTCTCTCCTCTGGTGCACCGCAACTTGTAGCCTCCTCCGGTAATGCAAATGTGATGCTATTTCAGGTTTAGGCAGCTCCTTCATGTCTTTTTTTTTTAATGAAAAGGAGAACATCTGTCCTCTGTGGTGAAGGCAAAATAAGACCTGGTATTTTTGAATGTTAATGTTGTGCCTTTTTTATTTTATGGAAAATAATACATTTTAGAAAATGCATCCCTACCTCCTCACTCCATACAAAGTCTTAACTCATAGCTGGCAGATACTTTATGTACTGACTTAAAGAATGTGTTCTTGCATTTGAGATTTTCCCACATTCTTCAAAACGTGCAAACATTCTAGTCTTCCAATGTTCTCGGGCAATTTTTCAATTTAAGAGCCACCCACAGGCTTTCGATAACATGTAAACTATGAGCATGGATGTTTGCTGAAAATACTGGGTTTTATGTTGCCTATATCCTGAAGAGTGTGTGGGTGCTTAGATATTTGCATACGCCTTGTGAATAACAAAATATGATGAGTTGAATAGCTAAATTCCTGCCTAATATGAGTAGCTTGTACATGAATAGATTGGCGAAGTTTACATTTTGCACTGATGCAAATAGCTCCCTTGCCGTTCAAGTACACAGTGGAAAGAAAAGCCAGAGTCCTGCTCTAGATATCATTTAAAATGTCCTCAGTTATGGAGGACTTCCACTATGAAAGCCGCAGGGCAATTTCACCTGGAGGTCTGTTGTATAGTATATACACAGTCCTGCTGCACACAACAGGATTTTATACATTTTTGCAATCGGAGCCCAATGCTGACCGAACGTAAACCACAGCAGACAACGCAATCAATGTTTAATGGACCCTCTCTTCTCG
Source organism: Mullus surmuletus (assembly GCA_903171835.1). Classification (NCBI taxonomy): domain Eukaryota; kingdom Metazoa; phylum Chordata; class Actinopteri; order Syngnathiformes; family Mullidae; genus Mullus; species Mullus surmuletus. Next base: position 1,119,293 of record CAESWR010000136.1, on the reverse strand, counting down.
CTTTTTATTTCCTGTATTTCCCTTCAGGAGCAGGTTGTTGGTCTCCAATGGTTACTGACCAAGAGCCCTGGCTCCAGGTGGACCTCAGGGAGCAGATGGAGGTGACCGCGGTGGCCACACAAGGATGCTATGATAGCTGGGACTGGGTCAGCAGTTACCTGTTGCTCTACAGCGACACTGGACGGGCCTGGAAACAGTACAGGCATGAAGACGGCATCGGGGTGAGTCCAAATGAGGATGTGTCATCAATTAGATCAGCTGTAGGAGTTTTGGATGCGCTGTGGCAAGTGGATACAACCATATGTGAAAGGACGCGGTCAATAGAAGTGGTAGGGAATGCATTTAGATGGTAGCGTTGTTGTACTTGAGATTGTACTTGTTCTTAAGACCACTTTTGAAGGTCTTGGTCCTGTTGTGGACTCCAAGGAGTTTTTGCTTTACCTTGTCTCAGTCTTGGATTCAGTGGACTTTTGATCATGACCGGTGGAGACCAGCACTGCCAGGCTTTTAGATGCTTTTCCAACCATCAGTAGAGTGATTATTTACCCCAAGTTGTAGCTTCTGCCTCCCTTTGGTATGTGTCCATGGAACTGAGTGAATGCTTGAAATGAGTCGAAATAGCACCAAGCAGCATGTACTCACGTCTCTTAAGCCAAGGTCAAGGTCAAGTCTTGGTCTGAGTTTGTGCGATCTTGGCAACTAAGTACATATGTAAAGTTGTGACCATGGTCTTACTACTAGCTGCCTTATGACGCTAGTACTGCAATCTGCAATTTTCACAGTTATCGCCTCAGACAACATTATCAGTCTGAGTTTCCATCATCAGCTTTATGTGCTCTATTCTCTGTGGACCAATCCGCTGAGGGCACTACAGGTCAGGGTCAAGCAGTGCATTCTCTCGCTTTCTCACGTCTATCATGGTGTGAAAGTATGTGCTGTTCGGTAATTATTGTGGACTGCAGCCCCCCCATCCACACCCCCCCTTTCTTCTTGGTTTTGCCTTAATTTCACAGTGTGTTATGACAGTATGTGGACCAATAGCCAAATGTTGGCACATATCATTAATTCTTCATTGCATTTGCCCCAGTTATGTCAGGGGCTGCTAACAAGATGTTAAATTGTTTTCCATTGAGCCTTTCTCCATGTCACTCCAATTAGCAGAGTGTGTAATCGCCCAATGGCATGTCACCGCTGTTAGATGAACAGCCTGCTTCCCTTAATCAAAAATTCACTTGTTTGATTTAGAATGAATCCACAAATTGATCTTTTGTCTTGAGTGGCTTTGGCTATAAAATATGATACCGATATTAAGCCATGATTGATATTCTATTGACCATGTCGTCAGTGTTGTTTAATCAAGGTTTTGTTTTGATTTTTTTTTTTTTT
>CAESWR010000136.1:1039581-1056495 GCA_903171835.1 Mullus surmuletus | reverse complement strand
TGCTTCTGATCTCATTCTGCTTTCCACCAGGTGCAGTACACGGTTGACATGGCCACAGTTCAATGCAGCGCTGGCCGGTGCAGAACGAACACTTGCATTAACGTTTGACCATCAGCAGGGGTTCTCCCAAAGCAGAACGGGCTTAACGATCCATCGGCCCCTCGACTCAAAGGACCAACGGTGGTTTCACTTTTGCATCAGTTGACAGAGTGAAGGAATGTGTAGGCATAAATCTGACTCGGTTTGCATATTTTCTACTTTTATAAACATGCAGAAAAGTTTGAGATGCATTCATCAATTAGCATATATTTAAGTGTTAGTAAGTGTTGTTTGCTAACAGGCACATCTGCTGCGTTAAAAACCTTTGGCATTTTAATATTTCTGCTCGTCACAATCCATCTTTTTAGGATTTTTCTTTTCCATACCAATTGCGATAGCCTACAGTTTGTTTATTGGGGCCATCTATCAGACAGACCTTGGAATGAAAGTATTAATACATTATGGGAAATGTGTTTACCACCACAGAAGCCTTGGTTCAGTCAAATGGGCCATGGTTGAGGTGTGACAAGGGGATAAGAAGTAAGTATGGACCATTATGGAGCAGTAGTGCACCATGGTCTGCCAGAAAATGAGACTGAAAGAGAAGTTGTAGGATATCTACCAGTTGTCCTATGGATGACTATCATCCTCTGCCTCCCAGCAAGCAGGGCTGACTGACTTTGCTGCTGTGTTCATGGGAGAATCAGCTTGTTCGGTTCTCAGGCTTTATATGAGTGTAATCGACCAATGTCCTTTGAAAATACATTTCATTCAGGTCAAATATGACGTGAGGTTATTGTTCTCCAGTATAAATTGCTGGCTGCAGTGAAAGAAAGAAAGCAGTGTTCCTGAGGTTGCAGGCAGCTACAGCTAAAAAGCATCTCACTAATAGGCTCGTGCTCTGTGCGGTGTGCGGCCCGTCAAACATGATTGACAGCATGAAATGGCCGGAGGAAAAGTGAGGTCTAGTTGGTTTTATAAAGCACATTTGTGGTGCCGATGAACCGCTTTCACCAAGTGGTGAGGGGGAAAAAAAACAAGACGCAATAAAAGTTTTATTTTCAGTGGCACAACAACATGTAGCTTTCATTTTTGTGGCTTCAGCCCTCTGATTGTTTGATTTCCCACCTGCGGATACTGTTACGGTGCAAATGTTGCGCTCCGTGAAGCAGGATCTGTCTATGTTTTCAAGGCACGCCAAGCATAATTACCATCACACTAAATTAGGCAGGAAATATACAGCACCGAATGCAAGTTATGAATAATGAACCCCGGTTAGATGCAGGAAACATAATGACAAAACAAGCTCATTTCAAATCACTCCAGATGGATTCATGTGGATCCCATTTGCTGTTGCTCCCCATGTACTTATTCTCCTCAACAATCACAAACCCCAAACATGCTCAGGCTTCTGTCACTTCAGAGGACACCTTGTTATTTTTTGAATAAGACAGGACACTTAACTCTGCCGCTCAATTAAAGTGTGTGCCACCAGTGTGTGAGATTGCACCATATGGGGGGGAGCGTGAAGATGGCATAATTAACTTACCAAAGCATTTGATAAAATGAGCGTAAAACTCTTCACCATGTCTTCCTCCACAACTGCATCTAGCGTTCCTTCAAGTGATGGCATTTCTTATTGTGTTTTCTCACTGCTGAGATGCACCAACAGCAACCCACTGACCCTACCCCGATGTCAGGGTTTGACTTTTTGTCCCAATCTCCCCCTTCCAATCAAAGCCAGCAAAGGCCTGATTGTCTGATGTTTGCGAATGACATTGTGTTGGATTTTCCTGTGGTGTGTTAAGAATGATTTTGTCCAGTCCGATACGCTCGGAAGGAGAGATCATAACTAATGAACACTTTACGTTACAATTGTTACGTGTACAGGATCAACAGCCAATCACGACTTCTTCCTGTTCGTCCGCCATATTGAGCGTGAAGAACCTGATACTCTGCTGAAGAATCGGTTAGTGTCAGAAGAGAGAGCTCTTGTGCGATCTGTCTTTTGTTATCATCAAGCGTGCGGCCTCTAAATCTGTGAAGGTTTGAAGAATCCTGTAATGTGAAGTTGTCATTCTATTTTTTGCTTCCTCCTCCCGCTCCCTCTCTCTCCTGGGTGGAACTGCGCGGTGACTCAGTGGTGCTGGAGCTGCACACCTGGATCCACTTCACTACTCATCAACTCCATTGCTTTTTGCGTCTGGTCAGTCCTGCACTCGTCGCCAGATGATTGTTTACCATTCCCCCGTATTTGACGGCTCCTCATACCTCTGAACCCATTTCCTCGTCGACTTCCTTTTTCCTCGTCGCTGGGACTTATTCCTCGTTTATGTGTTTGTCCCTCTCAGCCTCTGGTGTGCAGCCTGTTGCCCCATTTTCCTCATAGAAGAATAAAGACTGCTTTCCTTCACCTGCAGCCTCCCTGTGTGTGTTATCTGCCAGCATTTCAGGGCTTCCTTAACACCACACCACACCATCCCACCCACTCTGACCGACTCTCACAAAGGCCCCCACAGCAACTGTATCAACAACATTGAGGACGGCCAAAAATGTATAACTCTTATATTTCCATTTTGCAAATCAATACCCCCAAAGGAGAACAACTACAGCTTAAGGGTGTTCATAAGATGGTTTTTTCCAATAGATGTGAGCATTTCAGACCAAACCAGAGGGGCAAACAACTTCACTGGCTTCTTTAGCACAGGCAGCTGGTGGGGCTCTCGGTTTCTGTCTGTCTTTATTAGAACTTGGTAACGTGTTTTCTTAGTTCAGCATCAACACACTTTTATATAGCTCATAGGTGGTTGCAGCTATATCAAGGTATAAAATAGAGTAGAATAGTTTTATTGTTGTCCCACAATTGGGAAATTACAGTGCCCAAGGAGCGTATACATAAAGAAAGAAACAGAAAAAAAGGGATATAGGAATTGCAAGAAAGTAAATATAGGAAATAAATAAGATAAGAAAAAAAAGAAATATGGCAAATACTAGAAGTTCTGTATACAACACATGTCATACTGTACATGACTGTACATATGTATAGGTGTACATATGAATAGAGTAGAATAGAATAAAATATAATATAGGGTATACAGCACCTTTTGATGCCTATGGTGCAATACACGTTTCTATTTGTATACATATATATACTGTGCAAAATAATGGCTCATACATTTTTAAAACCAGAACCTTCAGGACCTCCACTTTCTCCATTGTAACATTATAGCAAGGCTTTAAAAAAAAGGAAATGGTTCCCTGCGGTGTAAATGTGTAAATGAAGAGCATTTGCTGCAAACACACATACACACACACACACACACACACAAACTAAACATTTGTCTTAAAATAAAGCAAAATTTCAGATCAGTTGGATACATTGATCTCCATTGCTTATTCGGTTGATTCGGTGCCGTCTGTTGTGACTGGAGGCCGCCCACGCAAACTCCAGGGAGTGCAGGTACTGTTTTTAGCTTTAAGAAAAGTTGCAGAGAAACTTCCTCCACTGCGAAACTTCTGAGATAATGAGCTGTAGAGTGCAGCATGCTCTTTTAAACTCGCTTCCTGTACCAGCTACACGACTGAGCCAATGTAAAGACGTGGCACTGTCACATTTTCACAGCATGCTCTAATCCAGGAAATGGTTGTTTATATTCAGGCAAGCTGTGGTTGGAACTTAACACATTATTCCTGTGAAACCTTCAGCATACAAGTAAGCATGTCTTAGATTATAGCAAAATCAAAGATGCAATGAGAAATAAAGCTAAAGTCAGGGTTTATTCAAGACTCTTTGCTATAAAATGACTCTAATATGCACGTAAAAAGCCAATTTTTATTGTATTTTTTTCGATTTTCAGGAATAGAGGTTGAGTCTCTCGAAGTGTCAAGATGAAATTCCAGTTTTCTTCCAGTCTGTTTGCAGACATACGGGGAAGAAATGCTTCCTGTAGAGGCAACGCAACAAGGCCACCGCAAACCTCAGACTACTCCCCCACTCAGTTGCTGGTAGGCATTTCTTTAGAGCTGTCAATCCAAAGAGTTGCTACTTCCATTGTTATTTTTGGCTTACAATGAATCAGGCGGCTTTTTTTTAATGGGTATAAAATAATGCATATGCAATGAGTTGTCTCCTTCCATCAATAAGCAAAAAGTGTATATAGAAACGTTTTTGAAGACAAGGATGTTTTTTTCATCCTCATCCAATGTCCGTGATTTTTTTGTCTAGAAAATATCTTAATTAAATTGCCTTTTGCTCGGCCTACAACACACACCAGGTGGTGAAATTGACCCTGTAGCTTTTGCTTAATCCTGCTGACAAACAAATAAGAAAAATGATGAGTTACCATCTTGGACCAAAGGGTGCAATAAAAAAAACATTTCTGCAGCAGCAGCAGCCAGGAAACTGACATGTGGAAAAATGCACCTAATTGATCAAGTCTCTCAGCATGCTCTCATCACAGGGTAGTTTATAAAGCAATGTACACAGATACATAGAGTGTAAAGAGTTCAATGAATAATAATGCAACAAACTTTCTTTTGGCAACATCCTTAGACAGCCAGTCTGATGTTGAGCATCGAAGCATTTGCCAATCAAAAAGCCTTGTCAATACTCACTAATAGAGATCACCTCTTGCTGGACCCCTCAGATGAGATAAATAATTGAAATTGTGCTCCACCGAATGTTGCAAAGTAGCATTCCACATTCAAATAGAGATCTTGAGGGATCTTTCGGTCAGTGACTCGCAGCTCAGCGAGGTCTGGACCTCAAAGAAGTTTTTGCATCACGGCATACAGAGCTTTTCATTCATCCCTTCACTTTGGAAGGAGCAATTCACAAACACCCCCCCACCGCCGGTTCCTACAAGCAACCGAATGCTTGCTTTAAACCAACTACAGGAGGTGGTAAAGCCAATGACACCACCATTCCAATCTGTCAGACACCGAAATTACAGCTGTCATTTCAGTCGTGCGTGAGGAGGGAATGAGGTAGAGGAATTGTTTTCCGATAATAGAGGATCATAATTAAGTTTGGCAGAAAACCCACACGTCCCCTCCGCAGGGATGAGGGGTGCCGGCTGAGGATAGCGAGATGATGAATCCCTTTGTGGAGGTCAGAAACTGGTTTGGAGACTGGGATGTGATGGGAGGTGAAGGGTCGCGCATCTGGCACATCGCTGTGCTGTCTTTCAAAACAAAGTGCGTAAGATGTCGCTGGTAAAATGATGACAAGTGACAAGAGAAATCAGTTCACCTCTATGCAGTTGCAAGTTGTTCATTTTCTATCCAGAAGATCAGTCATTTTGTCTCTTTTCCATTTGGATTGTTTTTGTTTTATCATTTGCTGTTGAAATTCCAGAATGTTTGGTTTGTGTAGACTCAAATTTTATTGTTTGCAAGTGTTTTCCTGTAAGTTTGTGCCACATGTGCACTTCATTCTTACTTTCATAAATGTGTGCTGCAGTTAATTTTTATAGCTCTGCCTCCAGCAGATCTTGATGGACTAAAATATCTAGAGTAAGAATTTGTATTTGTTTGAAGTTTGCCAAATGCCCCGGCGCACATAATTGGAGCTCTTCACAAATATACTGTGTGTGTGAGTGTTTTGAATTGAGAGACCCAATGGACTGATTTTAAAAGTAGAGTATATTGATCAACCCCTCAAAAAATAAGGATGGCACAACCAAAGAAAGGAAAGGAATATGGAAAATAATGTCTGCACTTCTTCAAATAATAACAGGGTAATATTTTTCTTAAAAAAGAGAAAAAATCATACTTTTCCTTCTCCTTGAAAGCTCTCTCTTCATTTACGCTACTCTGTAGACACGTCTCTCACCCCCCCCCCCCCAGAAAAAAGACCCTGGAGATAACTTAAGGCTCTGTTTAGAACCAGGGCTCGGGTTTGTTGTGATGGTTTGTGTTGGGGTCAGAGACCGTGACCCTCTCTAAGGCGGCCGCTGTGTGTGAGTGTGTCATGTCTTCTTCTGCTGAATAAGGAAAGAGACATTTCCACCACATCAAAAGCTTACTCTCGAGATCAAATGAAAAACTGGAAGACACAGACAAAAAGTGTCGACATTGAAGAGACGACAATAAGACCGCAAATTATTACCCAATTCGACTGTCGCCATAGCGACGCCACGCCATCAGAGCTCACTGTACACTGCTCACATTTGTCTCTCTCTGTTTGAAGGGGGGTGGGCGATGGGGGGGGGAAGGTACAATTGCACCCAGAGGCATTTTGTTTTTTCATTTTACCGATAACAACATGTGGAGTCAGAAAATAACTGAGAGCATCCAGACCGATTTGCACATTTTATCTCACGGGTGACATCAGAACGTGACACCAGAAAAGTGAGAAAGAAAGGGGGTTTTGCGGCGTGGGAGGCGGAAATTACAGATAATTGGCGCGGCATGAAAGCAGTCATTACCAGAAGAAAAAAGTAAGGGGAGGGGGGGGTGGGGGGGCTTTTCCTCACTGAACTTTTGCCAACACTTTCTAAAAAACACAGGTGTCACTAATAAAAGTGATAATGGCTCCACTCTCAAGAGTATCATCAAATCACAACAGTGTGACAGTGAGACGGTGTTCACAATACCCGGACCCCGAGGCTATACGGCAGCCAACTGGAGCTTTGCCATAATTAATTTTCTGTGTGCTTGTGATGCCTCCCCGCCCCCACAACCACCGCCGAAAAAGGCCTTTTGTTTGCATCAAGCCATTCTTCAAGCTAACCCAATGACAGCCAGGAAGCAAATACCAATGCTGGAACCCCCGACGCTGGCATGTGCCTTTTTTTTTTTTTTTTTTACATCCAGAAACCTGCGGGTGAGGTTGGACCGACACTGCCGTTGGCCGAGTGGCATCCAGGGACCCTCATTATGCTTTACCTCATGCTTTTGTTCTGTTTCCAATCTTTTGCCATCCACCTATGGCAGTTTCCCTTTGCACATTGTTTACAGAATCAGTTTGTCACATGTTGCCTTAAACATTACAATTGTACTTACTGTTCTGTATCATTTTGGAGTACTACTGTATATTTGAATATGTGATGCACAAATATCACACGTGTCTTTTTAAACCTCTATGCATATTATTTCATGTATCATTATAGTGCTGTGTAAGAAAAATTCCTCTTCTGGGACCCATAAAGTTAAAGTTAAAGTTATCTTATTTCCCTTTTTCTTCATAAAAATGCTGCTGTGTGTCCTGCTATTACCCACAATGTTTTGCTTTAGATAATGATGTAGATAATGTTCCACATTTTGGATTTAGTCACACTGAAAACGTGTAAGGTGACGATACAATCATGAATCTTCCCATACACATGCGAGATAAATCAAGATAAATCTCTGCAATATATCTGAAGTTGTGTTGTTGCATTTCCAGCTTGTTTAAAAAAACAAAAAAAAACATGTGTCCTTGTTCTGTCTGATTTCCAGGCTTCTTGTTGTCGGCGAAAAGGCAACGGGTCGAGAAAGATGATACCAGCGCTCACATGGGAGGATTAACAACAACACAAAGGCGTCGTCTGCACCTTGTCAATCAACCTCTCGCTGCCTTTGTTCTTTGAGCTGACGCAAAAGGGCAGCTCGTCGTGTCCATCACTCGCAATTCCAGTTGAATATCCTCGTTGAAGTGATCCATTGGAGGGAATTTGGGAATAAAGAAAACACGCTATCAGGAGATGAAACAGCTGGATGATTGTCATTCATCTCATGATCTCAGTGCTCCTCAAGATAGATAAGGAAAATAGCCTGGAATTTACATTTGTTGCACAACCATTGGTATCATCCATTAGATAACGATGGAAATTTTTCTTCATGCATTGTTGCCTTCTGACTTATCAGGCACCTTGTGTAAATTTACTCTGTGGGGGTTTATTGGGCATATTAATTAGGATATGGTTCAGAGACTTTGAGACATTTTATCTAATTGAGACGATTCTGGGAAAATACTTTCCCAACTTGTGACCTTTGATATAAGTTAAACGAGTTCAGTAAAGGGAGGAAAAATATTTCAAAGTTTGCATTGAAACATAGATGTCAAGTATCCCTTTTATTGTCAGATGGGCCACACAAACTATTTTGTCGCTCTTGCTACCTGTTGTGGAATACTTGTCTATCTAGATGGACCTTACATACATGGTTCTACCCAGTATTCAGAAACTATGAACCTGAATAATAACTCAGATATTCATGTGTGTTCAGCTTCCTCCACTCAAAACAAATCCTGTATCTTCACGATGAAGAAAGCAACACTGCCATCTACTGACTGCAGCGTGATGAGACACCACTGCCAGCTTCTGTCACAGCCCTGCTGGCATCAACCTGAATTGGATGAGACATTGCTCAAGAATGCTAAATGATTAGCATCATTGTTCAGATTGACGTCTCTTTCTTCCCCCCTCCTGCTCTGTTTTCCAATGCGGTGCTCCTGCGGTGCTGCTGCGGCAGCCACAGCTGGCCGTGACTGATTAATGAAGCCTAGCATCAATGATCTTCCCTCAGCTTAATCTGAGTCACTGCCAGCCCTCTGAAGGCGAGGCAAGGCACGCCGGGGTGAATTTCGCAAGGCGTTAAATTAGTTTTAATCCTGAAAGCTGTGACTTTTAGATGAAAATTCAAAGTCAGCCTTTAGCCAAAGGGCTTTGCTTGGGTATTTGTTCTCAAACCCTGTAATGCATGACAAAGACATTAGGTTTTTGTTGTTTTTTTCCCCCCAAAAAAATGTCGAGCACTTATCAGAACATGGTTACAAAGTGATTTACATGTCCCTATATACAACATATCCCACCAAGAGCAAACACTGGGTGACAGGAGCAAGGAAGAACTCCCCTATTGAAGGTAGCTGTATGAAATTACACTAATGGCTCGGGTAATCCTTGTCTGTGAATGACTTCAAATTAGAGCCCAGGACCGCACTTATCGTCAGTGATGTTATTTTCAGCTCTGCTTTAATAAATCAAAGCATCTGATGTGAAAAGAGACTATTGTGCCGCAGATGTCCTTATAATGGTAAAGAGCCGGACTGATCGAATGGTAAGAGAAAATATGCTGAATAGGTTGGGGGGTTTGGGGGGTACATGGTCAAACTATATAACTACATTGAATATAGTTATAAGTATGTTGAGGTTTATTGGCTCATGCTTCAATCAGCTGTGCAGAAATGAGTTGGAATAATGGGAGCAGAAATTGCAGGAGTGGAGAATAAAAGAAAAAAAGAATGTCATACAATTAAACTGAAACAAAAAACAACGAACAAATGCTTTCTACCATAGTATCTGTCTCCATTTTAACATGTTGGTTAATACAAAGCCTTCTTGAGCCTTGTTTATGCTGATTTTCACGGCTGTTAACACACATATAATGATTGTATATCTCAATATTTTTTTATTTTTAAAAAGCGTTCATCCGGCATAACACAGTCCCACATTCTACCTGACAGGATCAGTATTTTTCTCAGTTCATCAAACAGAATTATGTCATTATTTTGCTGCTTAAAGACAGGCAGCCTGGAAAAGCCATTGACCTTTTCCACAGCAGCCACTTTGGCACCAAATAATGGGCGAGCATTGGTATTTCTGATCGTGATTAATTAAAGACTCTGCACCAACATTGCACAGATCCCTCGTTAATGTGACACCTGTTTGCCTATTATGTCAAAATATGCAGCAGGTGGGGACGACTAGGAGACGGGAGCAGATGGACGTGGGTGTCAGCTGAGATTGAATTCATCAGCGGATGCAGTTGACAGGGGTAACGTGGATTGTGCATGAAATCAGTCTGTCAGACCAATGTAAAAAATGGCTTTTATTGTGTAAAGATATGACAAGATAAGATTAGTTTTTCTGCAACCAACCCCAAATTGCCCCTTCTGTCTCTTTCTATACTTGATCAGCTCACTTTTTTGTCTGCCCTTGCGAGGATGTGAATGGGGAAAAAATGCCAATAAATTCTCAGTGACGATAATTCAAGTACACTTACCCTGAAAAGATCACACAATCCAATGGACAAAATACGTTCCTTGCAGGGGTTATCTTAATTGAATCACTGTCTAAATAGGCCAAAAAACCTGCAACAGCCATCGGTGTGTCCCTGAAATAATGAGGGTTCACGAAAGCCTGGCTGACTTAGTGAGCGATCGGCCTTGGCAGGGATCTGTGCTCTCCGAGTGCCCTTCCGAGTTTAAAAATAAAGTCGGCCGGCGCTGCTCCAAACGTCTGCGCGCTATGGAGTCTGACAGTGTTCTGGCACGCAGACCCACGGACCCCGCTTCACACTTCCTTCTTTGTCACGCCGTCTAAAATTAGGGCTTTTCCTGCAAATGAAGAGAGAGCCCGCGCAAAAAAAACCTCCACGTGTCACAGCATCCCTTCGCGATCGGTGATTCATTCACTTTCCTGCTGCAAATCGGAAAGTCAATTCTGCTTCCAAATCTTCAGAAATGTCCGTGGAGCTACATCTCCATAGTGAGGATGTTTTCCAGCTTCAGACAGGAAGCCTTGCCAGCCTCCACTCAGAGTTCGTGTTTTGTGCTCGCTATTAACTCGCTGTGACTGCACCTGGCCGCCGCGCTGTCATTTACCCCCGTTCCCTTTGTCTGTGGAGGCTTAGATGCGCTGGCAGGAGCCCCTTCTTGCTCCTTTTGTTCTCATTTTCAGCCTCCGGGGTTACTTTTTCCTCCACTCTCCGTCCGCTTCTCGGCAGTACCCAGGGCAGTTAGTGCTTGTTATACGGGAATGTAACTGTCCAGCAGACTTTAAGTATAGCGGCTGGGGTGAAAATTTCCCTTGGACACAAAGACTTTGGAGCTGTCCAGGGACTTTCTGACACAGCTCCCCTTTGGGTTGTTTTTTGTGTTGTTTTTTTTTTTTTGTGGGCATGAAGTTTTAGGGCACAACTTTCTTTGGCTTGCAGAGCTTTAATCACTCTGCAGAGAGCTGGCAGATGGTCTGAAGCAGTTCTCGGGTCCTCAGAAAGCTTCTCTCGGGGACTGATGCCCATGGAGTCTGGCTTGCAACTGTGTCAACCATCCTGGAAGGCAGATTCTCTGTATTGAGAATGGGGACGGTCCTGTGAGGCCACATTTGGGTACACAAAGCTCAGAGCCGGCCATGTTTTGCACCGAGGAGCAAGAGGGGTTGAACAAGACGAACTTGAGTAATGAAAGATTTCTATCTAAGATTTCTTCTCTCCTCTCTGCATTTGAGGATTCTTTCAGTGCTTTTCCCAGATGTTGGAGCGGATTAAGTTAAAGCCGATGGTGATGTCAGTATGTTGATAGAGGCATTTGTGATTTTTTTTATTACTAGTTATTGGATATTTTCACTTAGCTCTCCAGTGCATTCAGCTGTCGAGTTCTTTGTATCTCTGTTTCAACACTGAGGAACAGCTTTTCGCTGAGCCTTCTCCTGCAATAAAATGAAAAAAAAAAAAAACGAATCAAGTCTCTCAAAGGGGACTGGTAAAGACAAATAATACTCATACTGCAAATATGAGGCGGTGAAGTTTGGTCGCCCTGGGTGAAGATGTTTAGGACTTTTGACCATAAGTCATAGAGTTCATGGTCAAATTCTATGTCTTCTTGCATGCAGGATTTTTAACAACTTAGTAATGTGTTGCTCAAACTGATGCTTTAGAGTGTCTGTATAAAAATCCTAAAAAATATCATCAATAGTGCCCAAACCTTTGCACACAACTGCATCTTCATTCCATCTACTCCAGAACTGCTTCCAGCTCTTAACCGCTAAGATAATTCCCAATGACTGGCTGTATTTTCTGTCATTGTCACATGGCAGAATAGAACTGGGACGGCTGCCTTCGACATTCTCTGGGCCAAATGTTTCGGATTAGGATTCGTCAGTCCTCGGTGCCTGCTGCCACTTTTTCCCACCCAAAGATTTCTGTCTCTCTCTGTGTGCACAGGTAAGTTAGTTGGCTTTGGTCCCTTCCTCGGCCGCGTTTGGTTTTCACCCACTGCCTGAATTTCTGTTTAGCGAGAGTCCAGTCTGCTAGATCTGCACACAAGCATCTGTTGCTAATTTGGGCGAGACACACAGTCACTTCTTCTTCAGCAGCCTCACCATTTTCGTTTGGCTGTCCCTCGCACAGCTTTATCCTGTTGCAGCTGTTTCTCTTTCACTTGAGGACTTGGGTTTAGTGCGTGTTGCTCATTAGAAAATGTTGGTTTGATTGCTTTATGAAGCACAGACCATATGCCTGCAAAGTGTTTTATCTGGAAAGTGGTCTATTACAATTCTGTGCTGTATTATTCCAATAGTTGCAAAGGGAATGATGAGTCCTGGAGGCCAACAAGTGTTTTTGCTTAACACACTATTGGAAGGGTGATTTACTCAATAAAATCGGAATTTTCCCAACACGCCATCATGTGTGAATCTGAGCAAAAGACGAGGCATTTTCTAGATTCAAAATTTATTATTTTAATACATACATATTATTTAGGATGTACAACTGCGGACAACTGGATTAAGTGTGGACGAGCGGTCTGATCGGCCGATGTTGAGGATTTAATTGGTTTCAGCTTCTTTAGCCGGCTGTGGACATCTTCACTTCAGCCAGATGTATTTGTCTCCAACATCTGCATTATATCCAGGAGCATACTTCTTCCCAGGAAGCTGAAACCAGAGAAAAACACAATACTGTTAAATGGACTGCTTTCAAATCAAAACACCTAATTAGGGTAGTTTGACTGCACACAAAAGTAAACAATCAATACAAGTTGGAATGCAACAAGACAACCACTACATGATGCAAGTGTAAATGTCCCTCTATGACTTTACAAAAATAGAAAATGTGTTGCCATTCACTCCACTAAGATTCTTGCTGGAGGGGAGGGGGGGGACTCAAGTCACAGCCTTCTGTTGCATTTTGTGGACGATTTTTACAGCAGAGGGAGACAAAAAAGTCTCCAGTCAATACGTAGAAAAGGTCAGCATTTCCTCGCCAAACTAATCACACAAGCCTCAGTGAGTATTTCACGGCGGCATTTTGCAGTCCTGTTACGAGGTGCCGCTCAATATCTCAGCAGATGAAAATTAGCTCCATCATGTTGACGGCGCTGTACTTATGGGAAAGGGCAGAAAAAAGTAACTATTATGGAGAGGAACGGTGATGCTTCAGACAAAGATGGGATCCATTAAGGGTCCCATGAAGCACTTGAAACAAGATAAGATATTATCCTTGTGCACTGACAAAGTACAAGAAGTCAACTATCTGTAGTCTATTACATATTAAAAATGTTTGTCTTAAGATCTTATCCCTTCATTGAAATCACCTTGACATTTTTTCATATATAAATAGGGAGTGGGATGTTTACCCAAGAACGTTACATACTGGAGAGACGGAGACAAAGATCCCTTTCAAAAGCCGCAAAGAAAGAATGACCACATACTGATTTGTAGGCGTAGTATTTTTCATCATAGTCATGAGCTCCGATGGTTATCTCTGGCAAAAACCTCGGTATGTGGGTCAAGGTTGCCACCCCATGTTTGTCCTCCACCCTGCACAAAGGAAAAAGGAAAAAGACAAGCTTAGGGTATAGTGGTGAAAGCAATTTCGAAGCTGATAAACAGATAAAAATAGAATAATATGAAACACTGGTCAAGAACTCACAGCAATCTCATGTGATGATAGGCGACATCATCCTGATCCAGCCACAGTCCTTTCTCGAACTTCAAACTCTCGATATCTTCTGCCACCTGAGTGAAGGAAAAAAACGAGTCAACTTCATAGAGAAAATGTTGACAGGCTTTTGTACACTACGATATGGTCCACCGAATACTTACTTTCTCAATATCTTGGGCCTGGGTTGTATTGTAGGCGAGGAGCTCCGATGATTCACTGAAAGGGAAGTTGCAAAGGCTTTTTTTTAACCATTGTTTTTATAGAGTTGTGCAGGTTTCTGAAGCTTTAAGCAACATAGCTTTGAGCAGTTGACCTCAACTAAGCGCCATAACATAACTATTTTACCTTTACAATTATTTTTTGTCATTTCTTTTCTTGTAATTGGACAAACACAAAGAGAGATTAAATGTAAAAATGTTCATGCTCTCACCTGATCTTGGGCAGAAAGTTGTTCTTGTAGGAGTCCTCAATGCTCTTCAGGTAGGACAAAGGCACATTCTGAAGATAGGACTGCAAAGGAGGGTATCATTTGTATGAAGCATTTATGCTTATGCCATGCAACATCATCCACTTTGTCACCTTCTTTTGTCAATGACTCTTGTATACTGTATACTTTTGTTCACCTTGCCACTCTGTTTCAGCTTCTTCTGCACCTCCTCTGCTGGCTGGTCCACATAGATGACAAGGTGCGGAGGCAGGAACTCACATATGCTGATGTCTTTGATCTCGTTGTAGTGCTGCACACCTGCAAGTCACAGGGCAACTGACAATTAACCTCTGTAGAGAAATAATCACTCCATCTCACATAATTCATTTCACAGTTGTGATTGACATGTAATGCTTTGTTTGAGTGCCTCCATCACCGTAGTTACACAATAGTACTTACACTGCTTCCGGATGTAGCCCTGTTTCAACATGGCCTCTAGGAAGACCATGTCACTGAAGGGCGAACGCTCCAGGACCACTCCCTGACCTTTCGAAAACGGTTAGGACAAAAAGTTGTCAATTTGTTATGGCATTTTCAATATTGTCATGTGTGAAGTATTAATATGGAATTATTCCATTCAACTTTGATTTAAACGCAATTAATACATTTAAGACCTTGTCTTAATTGCATGTCGTACACCATGCGATACTTGGGGATCAGCCTTACCTGTGGTGAGCAGGTGTTCAATGGCATCGGAGTAGTGCAGCAACCTAATGATGTACATCCACAGCTGCAGCCTGTAGCTGTTCCCGTCAGCAGCTTTGGGGTCCGTGTAGAACTTCTCGAGGCTGCACATCCCATTGAAATCAAGCGGGAGGGGCTCTTTCTCACCCGCTTTCTTATCCAAGTAAAAGATGTCGGGCTCTGGCATGTAGAGCATCCCTGTAAACAAGGACTCATCAGTTAATGCCTTTTAGCAAATAGGTGAAAGTAGCCCGCTGAGTTAAAGCAAAAAGGTATGCGGTAAAACATTTTTTTCGAAAATCATTTCAGCCCGTACAGTTTTCATCCATCTTTTATAGCCTCCACCTCTGTAAATATGGACATCTCAATTTAAAAATAGCAAAAAAAGTATTGCAATATGTTTACCAAGTTTGTCAGCCAGCTTCTGCGCCAGTGCACCTTTCCCTGATGCCAAGTTGCCATCCACGGAGATGATTTTGCTGTTCTGCGTCAACCGTGGCGTTGTCCTTTCCCCCAGCATGTAGGCCAACCAGCCATACTGAATGCTTCTCGCTGAGCTTGTGTGAACGCCCACCTAGGTGAAAGATGTTAAAGGTTAGCAATTTCATGCTAGATTCAATTGCCTGTGTAGGAGGGAGTGTGAGAGAGACGGAGAACATTGCAGTCGGCGGGAATTCAAATCATTAACAATGGTAAGTTGGCATGTACAATCTATCGAGTAGATTCACAAAAAAAAACATATCTTCAGTAAAGAAAGCATTCAGCACTGCCGTCAGGGTCAAAACTGCAAGTGCATTGCACATTAATTCCTAGTTTACGATGACTGTGGATTAGACATGTGCAACAAGGTGTCATATTTGAATCACGAGTTATTACAAAGTGCACTTATTGGATAAGGTGTTGCCAATCTGTTTGGTATGGAAGTGTGTGTGGATGAGTTTCATACGTGCAGTTTGATGAGCTGCACCTTTAATTTGGTCTAACAGTAACTGTGAGTGTCAACAACAGGTTTGGTTCTAATCTGACAGACACATATCATAACCTTTATTGGAAACACATTACAATTAGCTGACAAAAACACTTGAATAGACCATGTATTACTATTACTACTGTATTACTTATTACTAACCCTTAGGTGGCAGTAATCACAATGTACGTCACCACCATTAATTCAACAATTACTTGGCTGCACTGACATTTTGTCTCGCTGACTCCCAACTTTGTAAACATCACAATGTGTATAGTCGCCTGCTAGCCGCTAGAAGCTAGGTGGCTAAAGCTAGGTGGCTAAAGCTAGGTGGCTAGCTCTCCTTGCCCTTGCGGAGCTGAAGGCCGAACGAAGACGCGCGTAACAACGTTTGCATTTCGTACCCTTTGAGAAGCGTTCGCAGCTCTGACAGCGGCCGCTCCCGACGGGGTGAGCAGCCGGATCACCCTCAGGGCCATGACGAACTGTCCTCCAAAAAACCCTCCGACCTGACCCGAGAAATCACCGCAGAGCAGCGCGTGAATAGTACGTCACAGGCGGGGGCCTTTGGCGAGCGCTGTCTCGCGCGATACACCTATAGGTGTCTCGTCACTGCCTGAATTTTAATCATCGACTTTTACGATGGACAGCTACAGTAAAGGTGGTTGAAAAATTGAAAAAAAACACAGTTTGAACATCGTCTTATTTCAAAAGACGATTATTATAATTTATGTGAAATAGCAATAAATAACAGAAATGTGTGTGTCTGTGTTTTATTTATTTTTTATTTTTTTTTGGGGGGGGGTCACATTTTAATTGTCTGGTAATAGAAGAGGGGGGAAATACATGCAAACACAACTGAAATGGATGATGCAAACCAATACTGTCTGATCATCAACCCGTTTTTGATCAACATAAATTCATGTAGGTCTCCCTTTTCGCCAACAGGTGGCAGCATTTTTGTTCTAAAGTGTGCCAGAGGATCCCGGAAATCGATTACTGTACATTGTTGACTGTCCAATTTCAACTGTACAAGATGAATAATCCCACCAGTATATTTACCAACATGTATTGTATTTCCAAAGGGGGGGGG
>CAESWR010000136.1:1019981-1032027 GCA_903171835.1 Mullus surmuletus | reverse complement strand
TGAGATAGGATTTTTTTATTTTTTATTTTGTTTGGCAGTATAAAAAAACAGTTAGTAGTCTTTTCAACCATGCATCCACCGTGATGATAAAAACAAAAGCTTACCTGCACATATATTCAGTAAAAACAAAACATGATGGCCAGCACTGTTGTGCACAGGCAAAAACCTTGATTGCCAACCGTGTGTACCATCAACAGGTCTACTTGCCGTGTTGTAGTAGCTGGTAAATGTAAAAACTACTGACCGGCGAAAGCAAAAACCTTCTTCTCTTTGAGCTGTTATCTGAATATTAAACCAACAGGAATTGAACCTTGACCGTCAGTGTAGGGGCTTCGCACGCCAGGGAACATCCACAAAATGGCGCTTTCGGTTTGAACTGCTGGCGGTACAAATGTACAAATAAGTGAGAGAGAAAAAAATGAATGCGCAGACGTTACCCGCAGCATAGAACACAGAGATGTTGAGATTGTGATTATGAGGAGAGGCTGACTCCGGGTCATTACTTCTGTGATGGCTGCTGTCACGGCATTGGGATGAGCCTGGGGATCCATATTTATGCAGTGTTTCACTGTCCAGCATTAAGCACCGGACGGAAAAAAAGTACTACTATAGATCTGCATTTATTTGAATTCATTGTATTCCGTGCAGTGCCTTTCATTAAGGGGAAAGCGTTTGCCAGAGTAGATTCATGTGCAACTGGCAATGATGTAGCTCCAAGGCAGCTACTTTTTGTGTTTTTCCTCAGTCTGAGTCAGAGGCAAACATTTGAAGTGATTCATCGAAAAACCATGTTTATTTATAAAGCTGTATCAGGCATGCAGCTCGATAATTATGATTGGTCGCCGTGTTTTGCACAAATCCTTTGTTTCTCCAAACTCTTATGATTGAGCTGGCAAATGCAAAAGTGAGCACGACCCACAGATCACATCACTGGAAAATTCTTTCAGTTGGAATAATCTTGAATTATGCCGTGTGAAGTGCTCCTGTGTAAAATGAGAAAATTCCTTACAGCTGCTTTCATCAATCTGTTTATATAAACGATGGATCTGATACGACACATGACGTGAAAAGAGTTCTTTGTAGTGACAAAGCTACCATCTTTCAACAAGTTATATTGATATTTTTCTGGCTTGCACCTCTACCTTTCTAAGCCTTGTATCCAGATGCTGCAGGCAGCTGCTTTCCGTGAGAACAGCTTCCAAACAACCTTTACAAAATCCGAGAAATCGACTTTATCAGCCAAACATGACTTCTAAGCTATAGTGATATTGGATTCTTCATATATATACAGATGTATATGTATATATACATATGTGTGTTAGTGTATATATATATATGTAATGTGTAATTCAAATACCTCAGAGTTCTTCTTGGGCATATGAGATTGTTACACCTATCTGTTAATTAGATGCATATTTTCTCTCCACAACCAGCTTTTTTGTAATGTAATATCTAAAGTGGAAAATTCCACACAGGGCAAGATCCTACTCTTTTCCGCTACCTGCATGTAGGATTTGAATTTTGAAGTGGTGAGTGAACCTCACCAATTCAAACCTTCAAGAATTCCATTCAGGTATTTTTTGGGGGATAGATTGAGTCTTCACAAGTTATGGTGGCTACCGGTTAGTGTGTACTGAGTTGATGGTTAAAGCAGTTTGTTGCCATTGTTTTTCTGCTCTGTTTTGTTATGGTGGTCATGTCAGCACGGTGTTTTGCCCTCTCGAGCTCTGCACAAGGTACTTGATGGAAAACTATGCATAACATACATCCTCAGTGCTTTATACATCTGTCTGTTTGTAGTAGTTAGCTGGCAAATTGCACATAGGCAGTTCCCAGTGTAAATCCCCAAAATAAAAAAAAGTGGCCTGTGTGTCGACGTCTGTGTTTCTGAAGATGTGGGACTGTGCAATGAGAAGTGAGGTTTCCTGGATGCCCAGCTGGGCTCGGCTGCACAAAGGCACCATTGAGCCCGGTTGTAAAAGGCTGTGGTCTCTATACAGGGGCATTCCACGGCAGATCTGGTCATCCAAATTCTCGGTTTTATTACCCAAATGAAGTCTCTGTATTTTGCCAGCCTGAGTTACCATGCATTTCATTACATTACTTATAATACACCATTCTTATGCATCATTTATCAAAAGCGAGGCCTAAGATTCCCATTAACAATTGTTCAGTTGGTCTTTGTAGTCTTTAATCGAGTAATTTCACCCTGGCTAGTGTTGCTAACTCACAATATCAATATTGCTACTAGAAATTACATTTCAAGGCAACAATAGGTCACTGGTGATCATCGAATGTCTGCAGGCACCATGTTTGTCTCACTGGCTGAGGCTGCTCACATGAATAACACTGAGGTCTGACAGTGTAGCAAGTAATTACTGAATAGATGTGATAGATTAATCACAGAGTGCAGGTTTCATTAAAGCTCCTCCAGAGAGCGTTGGGGAAATGCAAACATAATAGAAAGCAAGTGAATTAAATAGATATATCTAATAAATTATACCCTTTTATAATGTGATTAGAGCAGTATTTTAGTGAGCATAATAAGAGAGGATATTATAAACTGGCAATAAAAATATTTTTACAGAACAATAATCTAAAGGGTTTGAGGCTTGTGGATGAGTTGCTGAGAGGTGCAACAGAATGTAAAAACACACTAATCGAATGACAGCATAATTACTCTTTGCCCTTTGTTTAATTTTGAAAGAGGAGTTCAAACCTCAGCCTGGCACAATTTCAACATCCACCTCATTAAAGATTGCAATCAATATAAATTCTGTGCACCGTTGATAATACTGCATTAATAAAAGTTTTTGATTTCTGTGTTAAAGTGCATTTAAAATTGAAACCTTGATCTATCAACGGGGCATCTCTAGGTTAGGTCAGAAAACAATTGAAAATACATTTAGAAACTCCTGAATATGTTGACATTACCACAAGCGAGACAATTTTTCTTCCCTTTCTCCTGGCAGGTGGGGAATAACATCCCTTGGGACAGATATAGTGTAATGTAGTGCTTGAGTGCTGAGAATGATGAAAAGGTGCTTCGAACAGTTTTGAGACACTTTGCATGCCTGACAGCGTACCTTCCCTCTTGGACCGCAGAAGAGGCTGGATCCCAGAGTGTTAAACGGGCCAGGAATTTCGGGCCAACACGACCTGGGCTTGTGAGGAGCTTGGTGGTCTCGGTGCGAGCCCGACTCGAAGCGCATCTGTGATGGGTCGCTCTGAAAATGTGTGGCATAGTTCTGTCCGGGAGATTGCAGATGGCAGACACGATGGCTTCCAAGTTGCCCTCTGAGTCCTGATAAATCTCTCTATAAAGACTCAGAGAAATCCATTTTTGGACCGTCTACATGTTTCAAATATCAGTGTTTGTAGCTTCTTTGAGAGGTTGTTGATACACTGTGTTGAACACAAAAGTAACATGTAAAGTAACACATATTTGTGCGGTTTGTGAGTTCCACATTCTCCCCCTATATGCTGTTCATGTCTTTCTTCTGAAGCCTGCTTTTATAAACTACCAATCCAGTCTGTGCTCGTTCGCAGCCAAACGGATGCGATTCATTAATCTTAGCCACTGAGTCATCTTTCTTTATCTGACAGACAGGCAAGCAGACGAATGTCTGTCATCGTCGATATAAATGGGCACAACTTAGGCAGTCTTGACTCTGACACAGAGAGACATTTGGATCCAGATCACAGCTATTTTGCTCTTGATGAAGAGTCCACGTACAAATAGAGAGTGGGAAAAACAACCGTTTGGCCTGCAATGCATAGCCCCGGTGACTGCTGATCAGCCCCGTGATCCGCAGCAAACCAAGGTGGAATAAACATTTCTGAATGCTGGCTTTTGTGTTTCCACGGCTTTTTTCTTGACAGTGACATCAGTCAGTTCTGAGAAGGTACAGCTCAAGTGTTTGGCTTTAGGCTGCATTCCCCTGTACCAATGACAGAGAAGGAGACTAAAAAGCCAATCATTAACCACAATTTTAGTAAAAGAGCCAAATTCTGTGAAATTGGAGAATCTGAACCGGACACCCAGAGTGAATGATTATGCACAGGATATTCTGAACGGTCGGCTTCAGAAAGATTGACTTTGGCTGGAATCAGGCTAAAACTTCTGGTGGAGCTCCAGTAGACCTGTCTGTATTAGATTGAGTGGGACTAATTTTCCATTAATATTGTGATTTAAATAGAAAGGCAGTGTAGAAAATGTGCCTCCTAATGTCCCAAACAAGGCTTTGAAGTTTGTCTAGGGGTATCCTGGCCAAATGTTTTGGCAATATATGAGTACATATTCATTGCAAAACTGTCTAACCTGCCTAAGGACGCGTGAAAAGCTGAATAAGACTGGCTTTAAGGTCAGGGAGTTTCGGAGAAAATCAGAAACCACTGACTTTTCACGCTTAGAATTGTCCAGTCTCATACAGATCATTGATTGGTTCCTGTGGTGAAACCTTTTTTCTTAGAAACAACACTTGACCAATTAAAGGGTTATCCTCAAAGCTTTGGCAGCGATAACTTATCAACGGCTGCTGCAATCATATTGTGGAGTGTAAAACATTTTATTGTACCATCATTAAACACTAATTTAGTCTTCAGTTTTGGTGAAATCCAGTCGACTGAGTGAGTAGTTGAAAGGTAACAGCTGTGTGTCCTGCACATTGTATAGAATTAGACTTTGATTAAATCTAACCACCTCAGCAGAAAAACCCTTCAAAAAATATATAAGACAAATCTTGCATGGGCCAGAGAAGAACCCCAAGGTTTCAGGGCTGACCTGCACTACGAGTCTTTTTGCAGATTTAAGATTGGATCTGAGAAATGTCCAAGTTGTGTGTTCTAAAATACCTCTCCGTCGGTCATTATTCATGGTTATTTGTAAATGTTCAGTCACTGAACCCTAGATGATGCTGAGCTGTATTCAGTTTTCATAAATTCCTCATTTTAATAATAACTGACTGGGGATTGAGCACCCTTGTCATATAATACAATATATCCAACCGGTTGACTACCGAGAGGTATTATGGAAATGCATTGGTTCATAGTAGAAACATGTTGATCCGCTACAGCTATGATACTTGATATGTTTCAGATTTTCTAGCAGAGCTCTGACTTATCAGAGATGAGCCTTCCTTTCCAAACACTGATTTGTCATGTAGTGTCACTTTACATGTGTTGTTGCAATTTAATTTAATTTAATCCTGGTGGATTAAAATGTGTATTTCAATACTTTTTTCAGACTGTATGACCTCATATGAAAACGCTTGGTAATTAATTATATCCAGCCATGAAATTTTGCTCTCTGTTATGGCAGTATATTTTTAGCCTTGACTAAATAAAGACAGATGTACTATATGTATATTGGCTCTTGTGAATATATGTGATTGGGAAAGATTCAGCAACAGTTTACAGCTCAACCTGTTCATGTCAGACAGTCCATTTACGGACGTAAATAATTAAGTCTTAGAATATAATAAAGATGGGGAAGATTTAATGGCATGGTGACAATGACAATGTGTTTGTGAATGCGGCAAATATTGGTTTTGACAGCATATTTATCAGACAATGTGACTCTGAGGATAATTAGGCATTTTTGGCTACTGAAAGCATCAAACCGGTGTGCATTTTTCACAGCAGTTGTGTAGGGTAAGAATGATCAAATATTCGATGTGTGTCACCCCTGATTTCTCTAACTCTCTGACGCGTGGTTTCACTCCTGGCTTAGCATGTGTGTTTGATTAGTGAGTAATGACATGTATCTCCATTTGAGTTTGTATTTTGTACTTGAGCACGGGTGGTCTGAATCTTTGCTGCCTCTCTTGAAGTGTAAGTCAAGCAGAGCAAATACAGCTGCTGTTTTCCTGAAAAAAAAACAAAAAAAAAACAGCCTCCATTTTGACAGAATACATAAGCAGCCAAAGAAGGAATGACTGATTGTAATGTTACGTACTGTGCATGCAAGGTCAACAGGGTTTATGCATGTCCAGAGACCGACCGCATTTTATCTCACTCTGCATAGTTTTCATGCTTAACAAGATAAAGATTTTTTTTTTTTTCACCTCAAAACAAACTGGTCTCTCTTGCTCCAGGTGAATCACCTAGCCGATGGCATTGCCATCTATATTTAGATTGGTGGTTAGCGATAGAAGCAACAAAAGAGGTGTGAGACTGCTAAATTTGTTAAATCACAAATTCCTCGAAACAGTCATAAAGGCAGGGGTGACGCTCACAGACTTGCAGCACATTCGAAAACCCCTGGCAAATAAATATAGCAGCAGTTGACTCAAAAAGTTGATAACGTTGCATGATTGTACAGAGTATCAAACAGGACAATCAATATAGCAGCCGAGAATCAATATAGCCTCTGGCAGGCACATTAAGCTCAAATGCTCATCAGGGGATTTACTGATTGGACTTTTTACAGTTCGGAAAAATGTCAATCGTGCTAGATAATGATCTTATTTCTTGTTAGTAGTAATATCATTGTTTTGTGGGTAACAAACTCTCCAAAGGTCTAAAAGCATTACAGTCCTTTGACTCAGCAGTGTTAGTCACATTAATGACTACTTCTTCATTTCCCAATTCAAATGAATCACTGCTGAATGGTAAAATGGCTCACTTTTACTCAACTTGTGTCATACCGCTGCCGCACCGCAGCAGATGCTCCTTTGACACGGAAGTTTGCGAGACGAAACTGAATCAGTCTCCTCAATCTCAGTCACAATTCGCCTTAATCAACAATTGACGCAAGTGTATTTTGTCGCTCCGCAGAAAGAAAGTCCATGAAGGCAATGAAGTCGTCAAGTCAAACCCTTCCAAACGTCACCGGGATCGGCTGAATGGGGAGCTGGACCGGCTCACGGACCTCCTGCCCTTTTCTGATGATGTTCGCTCTTGCTTGGACAAACTCTCAGTCTTGCGCCTCAGCGTAGGATACCTGAGAGTCAAAAGCTACTTCAAAGGTGAGAACCAATCTGGACCAAATACTAGGACACGCTTGCTTCTGATATTTATCCTCACAAAACCGTCCTCCATGTAACCCTGAAAAAAGTTCAAAATGGTTTTAGTTCCTAGTTGAAATTCACAGTACCCCAATTAAACATCCCTACGGAAGTGGATAAGTAATGTGAAGTGATTACATGAACAAAATTCAGAAACACAAAATCTTTGGTTTTCTCTCTCAGTGAAGTGTATTGAAAATGTTGTGCAATGTGTTATCCTTCATTCTGCTAAAACACAAGGACAAGGGCTACATGTCAGTTTCATGGCAGCCCCTCAGGACGAATCCAAAAGAATCCAAAAGACAGAAAATCAAGGAAAACATGAACATGAGCATCCTACACATGCCAAAACACACTCAAAGCAGGAAAACAAATGCGGAAAATGTTTTAGCGAGACAAGCCAAACCGAAGCTTCGCCTATATCATGTGCTTTTCCCCCCAGGGCAGCTGTCAGATTGAATTGTCCCCTCTAATATGAACTCTCTCAACTGTTGATGAATGGGTAAACACTAAATATTGGTGGAACAAATAGAGCTTGTCAAACTCGGGGAAACAAGGCAGAGGCTTGTACTTGATGGGGGAAAAAATTAGAATTGGTTCGAATTTAATGCATGCAAATGCGCCGACAGTACACTTGGCAGCCAAAGCAGGAATGAGAAGCATGCAGGAATCTGGTTTTAGGAAACAACACATCCTCAATGGCTTGTAACCTTACCCCACCCTCTTACAGCGAGCAAGGTGAAAAAAAAATGTTTCGAAGGTTCAAGTTTTTCATGAGATAATTAAACCTCGCAGGAGACGTGGTGGCTTTGAAAACCTGATGAGTCGTACGTGAGTCAGTGAACGTGAGTCAGACAACATCTCCACCTGCAGCTTCGTTGAGACGGATGCCTTTGTCGAGGCGGTGGCAGACGGGTTGCTGAGAAACTTGTCTCTGCACCAGCGAGTTTAATGACATTTACTTGATTGTGTGCTCTTCGCCTCTTTTTGGGACATTCATGTGTCAACGTCCACAGCTCTATTGCATACTGAAATCCATCAGAAGATAAGATTAGTGGAATTTTATTAGCTTTCACTAATGATCTGTAAGATGCACGGAAGGTATAATAACATAATGGAGAAAGAAATAAGTGCACAAATGAACAAAACATTGAAGACCGAGGGAACAGTTTGTGAAGAATTTGTACCTTCAGACTATAATAGCCTTATCAGTCAGGCTGTTTGCAGTGCGAGCTTGCAGTTTGAATGGACATGTTACACACAGAAGAGTTGTGACATTCCATCGCTGCTTGTTCTCACACCCCCTTACCTACTTTTTTTGCTATGCTGGCGAGATTGCCTGTCACACTGGAGTTGCGCCATTAAACGATCGTCTCCGATTATGGAGTCCATAATCTTTGCACCCCTGGATTTACATCTTATCGTATCTTATTTGTACTCATGATGAACTTTAACCTCCTCTCAACCATTTGGTGATTATATTTAGTATGACTAGACACAAAAGTCACTGCAGAATTTCTAGCAGTTAGTCTTGAACTCTGAAACATACACAGATTTTCTTCTCATACTTTAATTATGCATATTGCATGAGGGAGATCCTACTTTTTAAGTGTTTTGATGTTTTTCATCAGATTTGTGCGTAGGCAAGCAAAGGGCGCACTACCACAAGAGGAAGTTGAAAATATAAGTGGGAGTTGGCCATGTAGGTGAAACGAACGTGTGCTGAAAGTTATTTTTCAAAGGTGTGTCACTGCTGTGTTGGAAAATGTCTTTCAACAATGCACTCTCACGTACTAGAATGGATCTAAATCTGAATTCGATTTTTCTACTTCAATTCAGATAAAAGACATGTATGATGTAAATGTTGACGTAAATATTTTTGTGTTGTTAGTGCTTCAGTTTGTCAAAAAAGGCACATTATTCAGGTACACAGATTGTTGTGCACCATGAAAAACTAGTTTTCCATGCAGTACACATTCTCTGGAGTGTGTTTCTGCACTAGTGTAGTATGTTACACGAATCAGACCAAATTTCAATAAAACACCAGGGGTTTTTCTTCTAAATCCGAAGATTCAAACATTGTTCTCATTTTGTATAGTCACAAAAAATACCTTCTTGCCTCTGTACTTATCATCCAGCTTCACTTGAAATGCAAATAAGGTTACTGAAAATAAAATACGAATTGTCAATGTAAGGTTGAGATGTGCAACTTTTTCTAGCAGTTTATATTCTCAACATGTAAAGGTGAACTGTGTCCATGCATAGCTTTGCATGGAGAATGAATGGGGATGCATATCAAATCATTAAATTGCAATTTTTATTTGGACTCCTTTTAATTCAAAGCCAATAACTATAATTTCTCGGTTTTGATTCTATTGTTTATCAAACATCACAGTTTGCCAGTATTTCTCTCACAGTCCATTTGATAGCAACAGCAGTCAAGCACACTTAGTAAGCTGGTGTAGCAAGTGTGTGTCGCAATGGATCCAAATCACATGTCACATTACACTCCCCATGTGCAACCCATCACCAGCATGCTGCCGTTTTGTCCCTGCTCCACAGCTCTGAAGATCCACTTCACGTTATTTCAACACTTATTTCCAGGAAAGGCAGTGGTCAAGGTGTCAATTACTCACCGGCTTGTGAGAATCATACACATCGTAATTCTGAATAATTCAAGACAACATGTGCTTCTCAATAAGAGAAGCTGGAAGAACAGGAAGTTTACTGTAACCTCGAAAGCATCTAAAATGGAAAAGCAATGTGTTAGCAGAGATTGAAGGATGAACATAACATCTTTGATATGTCCAAATCAGCAGTTGGCATTGTTTCATGACTTAAATAGATGGTCTTTGTCAGGCAGTTTTTTTTCCCCCCAGGCCTTTTTTAAGAACATTGAAGCTGAAGATGTGATTATGCTTCCTGCATCTCTGCATATTCACATACATGTCCAGTGTGTCATGTGACTGCCTTAAAAGGGGAACCCCACCAACTTTTACAGCTTACTTGTCAGTAACAATATAATGCAGCCTGTGAAAACATGTCACCCAAAATTAGAGGTGTGAAACCTTGCCATTGTCCAAGGTTGAGAGAAAACAGTTGGACATCGATTGGACAGAGAGCGGTTCAGAAAGCAAGAGAAAGGAACTGTGTTAACGCTGCTTTCTAGTGTCAAAGTCACTTAGCCATGGCACAGTTTTTTGGACCAATTAGTGAACGTGGTGTTTGGTGGGAATCACCACAAGCCCAACCATAGGCATGGCTGCAGAATTATCATACTGTGGGAAGGATGAGTGGGTGTTGTGTGTGTGTGTGTGGGGGGGGGTGGTGTGGTGGGGGTCTCCTTTGAAGGCACAAAAATTTCGGCCGGCGACTAAAAGAGGGAAGTATAGACGCAATAGTGAAGGTTGACGTGTAATTAAGTAATCCAATTGTTTGTGATTTCCACAGCAAATGGTGCGTGACTGCGCTTCAGACTGTAGTCAAAGTAACAAGTAATCTCATGAAAGCACCATTAGGGTGTAGTCAAAAACAGAACATCCTTGAATTCATTTACTGGCACTGAGCACATGTTTATAAACCTGCCACCTCAAACCCGTTGGCACCGGCGTGGATGGACGTGACATGCCTTATGCGTCTAACAATATGTGTGATGTCTGCCCCGCCAGCCCTCCTTGTGCCACGACACTTTATGCCAACTAACTGTTTTGAAACGCCCTGTTGACTGT
Organism: Mullus surmuletus; assembly: GCA_903171835.1. Taxonomy (NCBI): domain Eukaryota; kingdom Metazoa; phylum Chordata; class Actinopteri; order Syngnathiformes; family Mullidae; genus Mullus; species Mullus surmuletus. The sequence goes on along the minus strand of CAESWR010000136.1, from coordinate 1,021,292 downwards.
GTTCTAATGACACCGTCCTTTGATGAATACACAATGGCAGCCATAAAATAATCTGCTATTCATTATTAGGATGGGTGTAAGGCTGCAGCATTTTGTTTTTTATTCTTGGAAGGAAGAGATCAGTCAACACATGATCAACATGTGAGAGATTTTGGCAGATATTTTAATACATGGCCTTTTATTTATTTGTTCTTAGGTAGGGACAGATATGCAGTTTTATTTATATGTATTTTCTTAGCAATAATACATTTCTTGCATTCATCAGACAGAATTCATTGGTTAATTGATAAAAGAAAAAGAGAAAAATCATAATTTTACTTCCTCCTGCCCAAAAGTTCTTCTGCCATCGACTCTAGTGAATGACATCATGAAGATTCTGTGTCTGAAAAACATCAGGCTGTAATTACGGATTGAATTCCCATTTTCTCAGCTATCCTGTGATCGGAATGGAATTATCTGCAGATACTGATTTCAATGCTTGGTAATCTGTGAGTGGCCCCAAAAAAAGATGATCAGAGCATGCTTATTTGGGATAGTACTAAAGTGATACTTTGATTATGATAATACTTTTGATTGGCAGCTTTACGTGCCTAGCGTTTCTCCACCGATTGAGGCTGCTACACCGAACGCTCCTGAAGCAATACAACAGTTAAATATTCCCTTGAGACATAACTGGCGGCTGAACAACCATCTGAATTTGTACTTAATCCAAACAAAGTGTGCTGTAAAACTCAATCCTGCATGTTTACCAGCAAGTGTTTTTGCATAACTTATGTGCAAAATTAGGTGGAAGGAATGAAGACAGACAGCAGCACAACAGCAGAGGCAGGATCAAATGAGGAGAAAACTTTGGAGGAATGTCAGTTATGATGAAGAGAGCATTAGTGTTGGTATAAAAAAAAGAGGATTACTGTGGATGGCAGGTGATAGTTTACCAAACTGCAGAGACAGACGGCTTAAAAAATTTGTTAAGGACACTTGATTTATATGAATTGGAGTGCCAAGCCAGCAGACAATGGAAGCTTCTGTCTGGAAACGGAGCAAGCAAACACACACAGGGCTTTGCCGTATGAATCTCTGCGTCTCGAGCTAAATAACTTAAGCATGGCACGGCTTTTAAATTGTATCGAGTTGGTTAGGATGAGTTTGCGCGACGTTAAGACGGATGATGGATGCCTGCGGTAATGGATTTCCAAACACAGAGGGCTTTGCTGTGAGTCCAAATAAGATCACCGATGTTGGCTCTCGAGGGGTTATCCAGGTCAAAACATAAGCCTTGGATGGGTGCTCAAGTGGAGACATGCCCTCAAC
>CAESWR010000136.1:1003539-1015079 GCA_903171835.1 Mullus surmuletus | reverse complement strand
TGGTTGGTCCAGCTGCTCGTGCATGTTTGTGCATGTTGCTCCAAAAAGCAGAGCGGAGTGGGAAGCATCCTTACACTCAGTGGAAACCATCCAAACTAATTTTACTTGGTGTTTATGTAAACCGTCGGGAAGACTGAACAAGCTAATAATTATGTCATATTGATTTATGTCTCTGTGCAGATCGGGAAAGAAAAAATAGAAGGGAACCATGGGTCTGTGGGACCCTGTTTTCGGATGTACTCTTATTCATTTATTTATTTTTATGCATTTCCTCAACAACGGCATACGTGTCCTGGCAGTGCACAGCATGGCATTGTCAGCAGGGACTGAATGTCTTTACAATCACATCTTTTCGTGTATGACAGTGGGTGGAAGTGCCAAGAAAAATTGTTGTTCTTACAGATTGTCTCAGTTTTGGAGATGCCAAACAATGACTGAGCTGTATTTGCAGAGTGATGCAACTACTTGCACTGGAGGTGCAGCTCCATTGGCAACAATGGGAGCCTATACGTCTAATGTGAAATACGCGCAGAGACCTTGCCAAGGTCTTTCGTAATCCCTTAAATGGAAATTATTGTCTAAACTGCCTTTGTGTTTTTTGGGGCTGGCAGGCTTCCGACACCGAGCGGCTCAGGTGAAATCTAGTGGTGTCCAATTACTTTGTAGTTCTTTACATCACGGCGGGCTGAAAAGGGCACGGATGAAAGATAGGATCACTTGACAAGTTTGAGCTCACTCTCGAATGTGGTGGAAAGGCCTCCAAAGTGGCGTAATTATCAGAACAGAGGAAAATAATCCACTGAGTGTAATAAACCTGTGCTTTTTGTGCCTTAAACATGCCAAGACGCAATGCATCAAGTCAAGCTCTCGAACATTAAAATCGTTTATTTGACCTTTTTTTTTTTTTTCAAGTAAATAATGAAACAAGATGGTGAAGAAATGTTGCTCACGGTGTCTGGAGCCGGAAGGCTCTATCTGTTACAACAAAAACTAGTTCTATTGTGCCTAGAACCTTGCTGACAGATATAGATTTCACACAGTTTGGCCTGATGTCACCGTCAAGTCCTGCAACTTTGTCTAAAAACAGGTTTAGTGGGGTACAATTATCAATAGACATGCAAAAATGTGTAAAACTTCAAAGATGTTGATTTCTTAAAGTGACTTTCCACCTCTGCTGACTCCTCTCTTGCTCTTCATCTATTTGCAGCCACCGTGAAGAAGACCAACAACAACAGTCATCTGTTTCCGGGGCTAAATGGGCAGAATGTGAACAGCGTGGAAGGGACAGGCTTCACCGAAGGGGACCTACTGCTCCAGGTATTAGACATGGCTTAATTGACTACCACGGAAATGTGTGGAAATTAAAGGGTCGTGCTTAAAAGACACTTTCGTTCCGCATGTCTTCTCCTCTATAGGTCTGCAAAGGCTTCTGAACAGGCCACCGTGAATGAAACCATGTAAACCTGTGTTATTATCGAGGTGGCATAAGTTCTGTTTAAAAACTGGAAAACACTGATTGGAAAACAACATGCATTATGTTACTTCCTTGTCACAAAGTGACATTTAAAACCACGGAATGACAGTCCCATGAGCGCGGCTCCGTGGGAGTGCGTGCATGTTACAGGTTCCAATTGCTTCCTCCGATATGTGAATGTTCTCACTGTTTACAGAGGCTCAAGTCTGTGCTATTGAAAACCCATGAACGCATTCAAACCAAATCATTCACAGAATTTTATTACTTGAAACTGGGCTAAATAAGTTAAGCATAAAATAAGATTATGTTTCAGTATAGTATTGGCCTTCAAAACGTGTGTGCTTTTTTTGCCCCCCTTGATGTCTCAACACTACTCTGCTTGTTGGAACATAAACAGATCATTTAAATGTGCTGTAAATAACTGTCAAGAAACTCCCTACCCCCCCAAGCCAAACACATTTTCTTTAAAGCCATGCGATGTGCAGGCCAAGTTCAGGAGCAGTTACTCGAAGCTTGGCAAAATGGCGTGACCCAGTTCAGTTGACTGCCATCGCAGGATAAAAGCCACCTCACTGTCCGCGGCTCACAAAGAGATCACCACAAAGAGCAAACACATCAACAAAACAGATGACTCTAATAATGCTCGGATTAAAACACAGCACACTAGAAATAGTGTAAATGCACTTTGAGAAAAACTTATGTGGCCTGATTATCAACAGCCTGAGGCAAGCCGGGCCTGTGTCTATTTGTGCACTGGTCATGTTGTGTTCAGCTAATCCTCATCTATCAATTTTAGGGAGGAAGTCATGACAGGTGAGGCTGTTTGTCTTGGTCTGGTACATTTTCACACTTTGTTCTGCATAATCATCACAACAGGCAGTGATTGAATCATACAAAAGGCTTTTAAGAGGCAGCAGCTGTTGACGATATTTTGTATAATAGGGTAAATAACCACCCGGGAAGCTGTTTTCTGCAAAATATCACTAAAACTGAAAAGTGAACAGTATTAATAAACAGACCATTATATGTCGATGAAAGGATTTTGACAAAGCATGTGTACAGTCCAACCAATTTTTTTAAATTGTTAGAACATTTTTAAAAATGTCTTTCTAGAGAAACAAGGACATGTTATTTTTTTCGGGATATGCATACGTTTTCAGGTCTGTTTTGCTTTTTCTCTTCATTCTCTTGATGAACAATCTGAGCTGGTGTCAGCAGAGGAACCTATTTATGGTAATCTCTGGCAAACAGTGTCTTGTCTACAGAAACCTGCACAGATATTTGAGACGTGCAAAAAAAATAATCTACATGAAAATCAGTTTCACTAAATACTAGTTTAGAAACTACTACTTTAGTACTTTTGCATCTTTTCAGATGTGACGGTGTGACTCTCTGTTCCAGTATCTTTTTATTTTCAGCGCTCACTTGTCAAGTTTCACATGACTAGTGAAACTTTGGGCCCTCACATCCCCTATAACTGAAAATGCAAAAAAAGAATATTTACATGTCTAGAATGCAGCCTATATTAACATTAAATATTTAAGTTTTACCACATGAGATCGATGTTAAATTCAAGATGTACTTAAAGGTGCATTCGGAAGAGAAACAACAAAAATACTATTATTCTTTTTGCATTTGATGATTAAAATAACATTTCTCAAAATTACCATTAAGGCGTTTCTGTGCAAAGACACACACACGAATGCAAACATATTCCAGCCTACAGATTAGTCTGGGAACAAAAAAAATCAGGTGATAACAGAGTACATGCAACAATATAACAAATGTGGTGTACCTTTATTTGTACTCTCTTGTACTCGCCCCTGGCAAATATGATTCGAAGCAAAAGTAACAGCAAATTAAAAAAAATACCCAGTTTTAATTGTCCAAACCTGTGTTGTGTGTGCAGGCACTGAATGGGTTTGTGATGGTGGTCACATCAGAGGGACTGGTTTTCTATTCATCTCCTACTGTCAAGGACTACCTTGGCTTCCAGCAGGTGAGACTCTTTCTTCAATGCTGTCTGTCTCACAACATCATTTGATCAACATAACTGATTCACAAACTGCTTAACAATATGAAAAGTCTTGAAAAGGTGCAGCTACTGTTTACATGTGATAACTTCAATGGCTGATGGTGTTTTCCCCTCTCTGCTCTTCCAGTCGGATGTGGTTCATCAGAGTGTTTTTGAGCTCATCCATACAGATGACCGCCCCATTTTCAGACAGAATCTCCATTTTGCTTTAAACCCACCTGAGAGCGAGGAGACCGGTGTGTTCACTTTATGAAAACACGTCACTACTTTGTCAATGATAGGTTTGATGTTTCACACTGACAGGTGATGTTTGTCTATTTGTCTTTGTTGTCAGGCTTGGAGAGCAGTACAGTCCTGCACAATCCAGAGCATCTTCCCCCGGAGAACTCATCCTTCCTTGAGAGGAACTTTGTGTGCCGTTTCCGATGCCTCCTGGACAACTCCTCTGGCTTCCTGGTCAGAGCAATATTCTTAAAAGCCCCCCAAAAAGTGTCTCAGTCACCTTTTTCTTGAATTGAAAAGCCCAACTCAGAAACGTCAGATAAAATCTCTTCCAGCTGTGTAAAGACACCGACTGGCTCTTCCCATAATTTATAGATCCTTTCCTAAATTTCGCCTCTTATTCTTCTTTCTTTCCAAGGCTCTTAAGTTTCAGGGACGACTGAAGTACCTTCACGGCCAAAGCATCATGAGGGACAATGGGACGTGCACCCAGCCTCAGTTGGCTTTGTTTGCCATTGCCATGCCTGTCCAAGCTCCATCCATTGTTGAGATCAGGTCTAAAACACTCCTCTTCCAAACCAAGCACAAGCTGGACTTCACACCCATAGGCATCGATAACAGGTTATTCCTCTCCTTTCAAGACATTAGAGCTGGAAATTGCAAGTGCCTCATCTCCCCATGCCACCAACAAGGCCTATCTTAATGAAACATCATATTAAACATTTTTTTTCTGGCTTACCTTTACAGGGGGAAGATAATTCTGGGCTACTCAGAGATTGAGCTGTGCATGAAAGGCTCTGGCTACCAGTTTATCCATGCAGCTGATATGATGCACTGTGCTGACAACCACCTCCGCAGTAAGTTTGCACTTATACATCATATACAACAAATATGTGTTATGCAAAATCAGTAATATGAAGAAAAGGCATCAGAAGACAAGTAGAGCACGTGGTGAGGATAGTCATAAGGTAATATTATAATACAGCAGCTGAAACAGGGAGAACATGAGGAATAATTTTAAATCTACTATTGTAAAGCTGCCAAGAACAAGAGAAACTACCAGTGTAGAAACAATGATGAATAAATTCTCTTCAGATGATGTTAACAGAAGGCAGATGTGCAGGCTGCGCAGGTGGGTTGAGTAAGCTCACAATCAGTAGGGAGCCGTAGGGTGCCAAGGGAGGAGGACACACCCACAAGGCATAAAGAGACCGAGACAGACAGGCGGCGGCAGGAGACGCAAAGCATCAACTGCTTTAGTTCTTCGAAACCTCTTAATCACCGTGTGTTTTCCGTCTCTAAATCACAGTGATGAAAAAGGGAGAGAGCGGCCTGACAGTTTTCCGGCTCCTGAGCAAGACTGGCAGCTGGGTGTGGGTGAAGTCCAACGCCAAGCTGATCTACAAAGGAGGAAGACCTGAATTCGTCATTGCATATCAGAGGGCTTTAGCGTGAGTATTTGATCTCTTCATAATTCCAGTGTGATAGGAGCTTTTAGATCCAGAGAAATTGAATTGAAAAATGAATGAGGAGTCACTTAAAATGAATTAAAGTGATGGCATTAACAGCGATTGCAAAAATCATGTTTTAAATCTGTCATGCTAAACCCTTGATTTGGTAGTGTGCACGTCAATAAGAATTTTGGTCTGTTACAGTAACAGCGAGGGTGAGGAATATCTACGCCAGCGGAGGCTACAACTCCCCTTCAGCTGCACCACGGGCGAGGCTATGCTGTACGACGTCAGCCCCACGGTGGACGTCTCGCATCTACAGTACAACAAAAGGTTCATGGGCGAGAATGTTGTCCCAACCAGCAAACCGAACCCCAAATCTTTGCTGGAATGCTTCCTAAATCAAGATGAATCGGTCTACACTGAGCCAGTGGAGACCCCCTTGCCCATGGATGAGGTGTTCATGGACAGCCGAGCTCTCGTCAGCATCGCCAGCGACACGTGGCAGGAAAATGGGGCTACAGCCTCCACAAGTGAGCCGGTGGTCGTGAAAGAAGAAGCAAAGCAGTCCGTGATGGCTGTGATCAACAGCCTGGAGGAACTGGCTAAGAACGGTGACTTTCGTGCCACGTTACAAAATCCGGAGATCGGAGATATGGAGCTGATGGATTGGGAACATTCCCTAAAGAGACTAAGTCAAGATGTTGATAAGGAGACAAATATCAGGAGTGACCTGGACAGCTTACTCTCGAATGAGATATTTGATTACATTGATTCTGTTTTGTTCAAAACGAATGAAGACTGTCAAAATAACAGTCTTCCCAGCTGCCTCACAGCAGTCAACAATAACCTCAAGGAGCCTTTCATTCAACCCACCCAGATCTGTGACCAGCAGCTGTTTAAGGTGCCAAGCCCAGATCCAATTTACCCTCAAATGAACGGGGTCTACGCTGACCAACCGAATACAATGAATGGACAATTAGGGCGGAGTTTAGCAGGGTCTGTTCAGATGTCCAGCAGCACCCAGAAACTCTCCCACCATGGTCCACTGATTGCCCAGGCTACGACCAACCCTCCGCCTCTTCAGCATTTGCAGCTGCAGGATATTTTCAGCCCTTCCATCGAGCTCCCTGAGCTCAATGTCCCTGCCACCTTGAGCCACAGCAACTCGGTCCCCTTTCAAAGTTGCGGGCAAGCGTCCATCAACAATATGAGCTGCAGTCAGGGGATTTCTGGTCAGATGCAGTCTGGCCAGCATCCTCTCTGTCCTCAAAACAATATGCGAGTGTCTGCAGCAGCAGTGAATGGGCAGGTGCTGCAGAGCTCCGTTCAACAGCCAAACAATGTAGCACAGAGTGTCATGGAAATTTTGCCACCACTAATTCCTTGCAGTGACTTTAACTCCTCCAACACGCCTAATATTCCCGTTCCCTTTTCCACGCCATGTCTGCAAGGAGGCACACAGTTTCAAACACACAGTCTCCAGTTTCAGCAGTGGCTGCAAAGCCAGTCTAAACTGCCTCATGCTGGCACCGTGCAGAATGGACATGACCAACGTCCATCGTGCCCCAGCACATCTCCAGAAAGCCAAACATTCCCACGTGCGGGCCTTTGGCCAAGGACTGTCAACGGACTGAACGACCCTCAACGGGGTGGGCAGGCATGCGGTCAGGCAGCTACTGAGAGCAGCTGCATGTTCAACCAGCACTTGTCTTCCAGTGTAGGGGGGGATGGGACCCTGGCCCACTCTGGGTCGTCCTACCAGGGGGGGTCTAACATGGATCAGAGTCCCCCTCAGGGTTCCTGCTACTTCCAGTGGGGCCACAGTGAACCTGTGGTGGGCTCTGCAGCCATCAACCAGGTCAGTGTCAACATCAGCCCCATGACCGTTCCGCTCAACATGCCCTCCTCGGAGAAAGCAGCCAACATTCAGCACTACTTGGATTGCCACAGACAGACACAGGTTCAACATTTTTTACCATTGAAACAGTCAAATCAGAAAAAAAAGCTACATGTTTTTTCTATATTGCTAATGATTTATCTTAAAATTGAATTAATAAAATACAAATATAGAATTTAATGTTTTGATTGAACAAAGAAAAATGCAGAAAGTCAAAGCTACAATAAAACTGATTTGAGGTTTTCAAATGCATAGGCTACTGCCAAATATTTTTGCCATGTTTCTTTAATTTATTTTACAAAATAATTGGTTTTGTTGTTGTTTTACATCTCCCCTCTGTTTCCCTATCCAGCAGGATGACAATGCGATTTTCACCACTCCTGCCTGTGACATCGCTGTACCTGACACAGTAGAATGGAACTGTTAAGGGGTAACAAATCCAGGAGAAGGACAAAACCCAGTATATATTTGCCTGTATCAGTGCTTATCGACAGACTCTTGCTTTCACTTGTGTTCTTGTCATATTTTGTATCTGTATGTCACATATATACTTTGCTCAATCTGTCCTGTTTAAGACCTGCAGCTTGTCAGTTTTTTTGTAAAGATACAGTATCATAAGAATGAAGTATATTGCTGCAAGTGCATTCATTATCATAATACAGCTTGAACCAATGGTAAAGTGAATACAAATTAGCCAAAGATAAGATGATTTCATAAGGGATAACTGACAGTGTTGTCTTCACCGTCACTTTAAATTTATTTCCCAAATCAATTATTATTATTAATATTAGAAAACATGGATTCTTATTCTAAATGTGCAAACAAATGGGACAGCTGTATATTAGTGGAAGTTATTACATTTAAAATGAGTCTGTTGAAATTAAATCCTTTAAAAGGGTTCAGGAGTATAAATATATTACAGTATGTCACTTGCTAATGTATTTGTTTCACCAGATCTGAGAGGATCCCTCATGTATAGCATGCATCATACGTGTCTGTGTCATGGAGAAAACTCTTCAGTTAGAAATGCAGTTATTTCTCAAATTCCAAAAATTTGAGACAACGGCTCTTTTTTGTAAACTTGTAATTAGATACGTCTCAGGGGTGGGGATGATCATGACACTTAAAAAGTCACAGTTTAAGTAATATTTTAGCTTTCTGTATAACAGTAAAGCGATAGTTTACCCAGAAATAAAAATTCGTAGAAGCACAGGACCTGCAAAAAGGGCAAGATGTGTTTTTGTTTGTTTTTTTTCTATTTAATTTGTCTGATCTATAACACAGTTTTCAGTCTCAATCGAAAATTGCTTGAAAAAAGACTGACTTGTACTCGGTGTATCTGTTGATACAATATAATTACACTTTAAACGTGAAGCACAGTGCTATGCAAATGTTTTCTTTTTTCCCACCCCTGGTGTCAAAAATATGCACTTAACGTCGAAGAAAACTTTTTTCTGTAGACCAACGGTTCGCAATTTAGCAATGCAAAACATCACTTTGATCAGATAGTATAAATTACGCACAGTGTACCGAGCTGTGTACAACACCAAAATAGAGCCTCAACAAGACAGAGGAAAGTCTTACAGCAGGGAAAATTAAAATCAGGGAAAATCCGGTCTAGCCTCTTAACGATAGCTACGCCATATTTAGAGTTGTGCCACATTTTTTGACGGATGCACTTCACAACAGTCAAAATAATTGGTGCTTTCAGGTGCACCACATTGACCAGTCTAAACTGTAATTGGAATGCAGATGTCAAATTTGTACGCAGCGGATGAATAAAAACAGCCTCCAGTGCTGAGTTTATACTCCTGAGTTTCAGTCACAAACTGCAGCGGCTTCCATCCAAACAGATCTCTCTTAAATCCTCTCATACTTTACGACCATAGAATACTTGGTAGAATATTTATTACATATCGCCATAACCCAAATGTTACTTGAGACACCCACAATGAGCCATTTGTTTTCCTTGTGCTCTTTTAATTTTTGCAATATAAATGCATTCATGCCTCCGTATGTAAAGTATTTTAAGATGTTTTCATTTTTTACTTGGGCAATCCTTAAAATCTGCACCAGTTTAAGGGAAGCCATGTCTGTAGGAGATGTCATTCAGTTAATAAGGTTTTATTCCCTCAGTGCATTTCAACACCGGAAATCCTTAAAGTCCATTCTCCTTTGCACAGAGATCCTCAACAGTGGAAACAAGGGAAAACACTTTACTTTAGCCGTGCCTTATCCCTAGTATTTAAGAGACGGTGCAGTTTATTTCACTGTTGGACAGAAATACAATGCAAGCAAGTGAGATTTTAAGTTAATAATGCTTTCACGTAATATTTGCAATGCTGTTTCTGTTGTTGTTGTTCTGACATATATACGTGTATTTTATTTTTTTGGCTCTTCAATATCTGATGCTTTTTCAGTATCCACACTACAAAAACATAAAAAAAACTATATTAACCTAGGCAAAGAACAGCATTAACATGGCAGCTTTAACATATTCCTGCTGCACTGTGGGAAATCAATCAGTATTTCAAACTTTCCTAACAGTTTGTTGCATATGTAGCTGGAAATATAGTTAAAGAATGGATGGGGGCGTGGAAGCACAGATCAACATGGTGGCCTGTGTCTCCAGATACACTGACAGTGGCCACTATAAAAAAAAAAGAAATAGGAATACCATCAAATCCCAGAGCCAAATGTTTTATTCACAGTAATGCTGATGTTTTGGTTTATTTTAGACTAATATCTGCTTCATCATTTACCACAACTCTATTCTTTGTTCAACAAAAAAGGAAAAAAAAAAAAAAGAAATTAACTGCAGTTCATTTAATCCATCGTTTAGCCAAGTAGTTACAGTGTCTATATCTTTGTATATGTCAAACAAATATCTATCATTTGTCAACCATTTAAATGCTTTTTTCAAAAATATATGTGTGCAATCATTTAAAACGGTGTTGTGGGGTTTATTTCCTGATGTCCTTTATTTTTCAAATAGACTTCCAAAGTATTGCAGTTCTATAGAAAAGAGAATGACACGGTGCAACATCCCAGAAAGTAGAACTGTGTCAAAGCAAGGCACTTTTTGATGTTTGCCCTTTTAAAACAGTGTGTTTGTGTGGCTTATAAAAGCTTCATTTTACCAAATCGCTTCATGTCACTGTGATATGATGACTTTTTATAGGAAGCAATGGTGCACCTTGCATTGAATCATTGTAGGATTTGCACCCTTATCGGAAAAATATGACATCAGAGCCTCCTTGTCCAACCTTGAACAATATTTTAAGATCGCCAAAGGCTCTCAGGATGCATCCTGTCTGTCCTCAGTGCCTGTTTCCTCTCCCTCGTGTATCATTGTGTCATCGTAGGAGGTGACTCATGGGAAAGAGGGAAAAAATAAAGGGCAGAAATGAACATGTTTCTTGACTTTTTTATGCCTAAGTCATAACTAACCACAAGAGATCATGAGCACATGAGCTCCAGTTATCCAATGAGTGAATTGTTTCCTCACACAACCTCACTAGTAAGCTTCATCGATTTCCCTTGGTGCCCGGGTGACTGTGAAAATGTCAGTTAACAGTGTTCTCATTCACACACTTCCTAATGTTACTCATCAGTCCTCAATAAGCCCCCAATAAACTGAAGATTCTAAACTCGCCTTAGAGGTTAAAGGTACTACAGCTGATATGAAATAGGACTGCCGTGGAGGTGAAAGGAAGTCAGATTGAGAATTCAGCCGTTATACTAGTTTATGCCCACTAGGGGGCTCACTCTCCCCGTTTTTACTCACCGAAGTGTCACATTAACAGAAATGATTAACTGTACTGCCATCTGCAGGGCACCGTTGTCACTGGCAATCAAACCCGTTAATAGCTTTTACCTGATTTTTCCTCGTGCAAATATTCAAATTACACGTTAAAAGCTGAATACATTGTAACCATGAAGCAACAACACCTCCACAGCGAGGATAGCAGCAAGGCGTTTACCACTAAAAGACCCCTTCAGAATTCAAATGATAGTTTTTCACCCTCTAAACAAAGTTATACTAGATGCCAAATGTTTCCTGGACATCTTGGGAGCAGCGTTTTTAATCACAGAACATTTTCGAAACAGGGAGGTAATCAACGGTGCCCATGCTGGGTACGCAGCTGCACATTTTGGGCATATTTTTAAATCGGGTGTTTTTACGACTTCAGTTCAACATTTCATTTGGATCTTAAAGGGCACTTGTGTGGCAAAGACCTCCTCGGCCTGGTTTTATTAGAAATGTAATCCTGCTAAAGGGCAAACGAATCAACATATAAAAATGCAGATGACAAGAAAATAATGGATTTAAAAGCAGTGACACAAATGGTCAGTATTTATTTCCTCTTTAGAATCAAGCATCCTCAGTTTACTTCTTCTGACATGGAGAGCCTTACAAAGACCCCATCGGCGAAGCATTGCACTCATTTCAGCCCC
>CAESWR010000136.1:969120-984175 GCA_903171835.1 Mullus surmuletus | reverse complement strand
TGGATTGGAGAGCAAAGCAAATGCAGTGACGGCTGAAGGAGCAATCGGCTCTTCTCTCCTTCCAGCCGCTCTAACTCTTTGCTGGGTACATGTGTGAAGCCTCTTGCCTGTTTACTCATAATATATATAAAATAATTAAAGCATATCTGGCTGTCTGTTTTCCTGTTTCTGTAAAAAAAAAATATATATATAGTCTGTGGATCTTATTTAAAGTTCGTGTTTCCAAAGGAATGCACATCCAGTTTTAAATGTTTTTATTCTTTACAGTTTCATTTCATTCACTTTGAGTTTCCTTCTGGGACAGTAAGGGATCTAATAACCCATTACCTTCAACTTCGTCATGAATAATTAAAGCACTTATGAATTGTTTGAGTTCAGTTACATACCGGGACGACATAAGTAAAGATGACTGCAAATAAGAGACGAGGAAGACGTCAGTAACTCGTCAAATTTCGCTCATAAAGGCCTTTTTATTTCCAGAGAAATTGATACAAAATATGAATATCAATGCTTATAATTGCAGAACCATGCTGACAAGAGACGATACATTGTACTGTATTTCCCAGTGAATGCAAAGTGCAATCAACTTTGCTCAGCCCTGGAAATGTTCACTTCATCCTCCCATAAGATCAGGAACCCAGTTTGCCCTCTGGTATATACAGTGTTTGTGTATGTGTGTCACCAAAGTGCATGTCATGCCCCTCGTAATCAAGTTAGACAAAATAAGAGGTCCGTATTTGAGAATTAGACTTTTAGATTGCATGTCATGAATATTTAATAGGCTGGGATCAGGCACGCACGCCAGCGTCTTTGGCAAACTCAGCATAAGGCAATCTGACAGTCACAGCAGTGCTTTGCAAACATTATCACATGACTAAACCGTGTCTGCCTCTCCCACCCCCCATGCCATCCGTGATCCCCCCCACCATTTACACCCCACCCCCACCACCCCGTGTTTCTCTTCTCCACAGTCGCCCTCAACAATCGGGACAGAGTGACTCCAGCCGGTGTGAATAATGACGACGGAAAAACAGCTGGGGTGGCGGAGACCAGCATTCCTGAGGGAGAGCTGTTACTGCAGGTTAGTGAGAACCCAGTTGACTGATGCTCCATTAGATGTCGGTTTCCCTCAACACAAGACACGTTCGGGGGGATTCCGAGGGGCAGGGATTGTTGCTGGGTACCTGGAATAAGACTTACGTCGGGATCGCTTTCATCTTGCCTCCTTTTTACTCTCACAAAATCGCTTCGACGGACTCAGGCCGGCTTTCCGTTCAGCACATCTGGCATTGTCACAGCTGCGCGCTCATACATCAGCGGTTGCACCGTTTAGTCAGGCCTGTCTGTCGCAAGACAAGTGGATGAATCTGTGCGGAAGAGCTCTTTGAAAATCGCTTAATCCAAGAGAACCCCATTCAAGATTTCTTGAATTTTAGTCAGTTTGGTGCCTGCAAACGTAATTAAAGTTCACAGGTGAAATGTGATGATGGCACTAAGATAGAATAAACTATAGTATGTAGTTGCTTCTAATGGTTTTGTGAGCATGCAAAGTTAGAGGGATAGTTCAGATTTTTTTAAATGAAGTTGTATGAGATCCTCACCATCGGTGTCATTGATCAGCAGTGACTTTTCCCCCACTGCGTCCCGTGAGTATAGTTCCGGCCCAGTTTCACTGAAAATTCACTGCTGATGAATGACACTGATGATGAGGATCTCATACAACGTCATGTGAAAAATCCGAACTATCCCTTTAATTGTAAAGGTTTAGACCACAGATCCATCAGAATAACCCCTCCCAATCTAAACGACAAAATGTCACCTATTCCAACGAAATGGTGGAAGGTTATGTTTTTTTGATGGGCTATCCCTTTAACCTTGGAAAATAATGTGAATACTATAAATTACTAGAGGTTTGACTGCTGTGCGCTTCCACTCCGCTGCAAAAAGAACACCTCAGAGTGAGCTGCACAAAGCCACACACGAATGCTGTGCCCAACACCTTTGGGATGAATTAGCACATAGACTGCTTTGCAGACTTTATCGCCTCACCTCTGTAATTCCTTTGGGGTTGAATGAGAGTAAATCTGTGCAACCAGGCTCCAAAATCTGTGCCCGTGACAAAGTGCCTTTGTATATAGTAACACTCAGGTGTGTGTGCATCTGTTATGGTGTTTTGAGCATGTGTTTACGGGTGCTGGTGCTCTGCTGCTCCAGTCATTTTGGCAGAATGAAAGATAGATTCATGTCTTTGAAGAGCTGCCCCAGAGGGAAGAACAACACAGCAGTCAAATGAATTACAAATAATCTCTTTACAAAAGCTGACATTCATTTTCAATTCTGGACACTTGAGCGGATCTCTCCGGGTCGGTGGCGGGTTTTGTCTCCATCTGTACTGTATGTTTGATTGAGTGGAGTGCGAGCTCACTGGCTGCCTGATCGCTTTTGATCTGATGGAGTCATTGATTTTCCAGTCCAGTTCCTCCCAATGTGCACCACACTGGCATTCCAGGAGAGGAGAGGGGGTAGCTTGCCCGCCAAACCCCCTACCCTACCAGGAAGGTTTCATTGTTGTGATAGGTTTGCACCGCTCTGGCTTGTTAGCAATAACAAATTGAAAGCTCATTTGGAGAACCAACTCCGTCACGAGGTGAATATTTCACCATGGGCGGGTGGTGGTGGTGGTGGTGGTGGGGGGGCTTCTTCCTCAACCTCAGAGTTTTCGGTTAGTGGTGACCAGTTCAATTGAGGAAGTTTGATTATGAAAATGGACGGCAGTAAATTATGGAAAAGCTGTCAGCATATCAACCTTTAATAGGAAATAGAGGGACATGGCAGGATCTCTTAATTGCGCTACTAACTTTAGGAAAAACACAACACAAAGCTAGTTATTTTGAATCATTTTACAGTTTAAAATTTACAGTTCAAAATCATCTAGATTCATCTAGATTGAACAAACAACCTATTCTGGTGCACATCTAGTGGTTACAATGTGGCTGTAGTTAGCCAAATGGGTGAATGGAAAACACTGGGCTTTCAGTAAATTGTGAACAGTTTATTCACAGTTCAGTTTATTGTGAACTATTTTTTTTCTCAATAAATGTGTCTCTGTGTGAGGTTTAAATGCCATTACACGGATTTTAGCATCTGTTAGGTGGCTCGCACATCTGCCGCAGATGTTTGTGTTGGTTCTGCAGAAAGTGTGGCGGATAATCACAGTGATTCACCGTCGTATTGT
Organism: Mullus surmuletus; assembly: GCA_903171835.1. NCBI lineage: Eukaryota > Metazoa > Chordata > Actinopteri > Syngnathiformes > Mullidae > Mullus > Mullus surmuletus. The sequence continues at coordinate 980,940 of CAESWR010000136.1, read as the reverse complement.
CCCCGAGTAACATGGCATTAGTCATCCTCCTGCCCCGAGGGCCGACTGAGGAAGGGATGACTGGGCTTGTTTGGATGTTTGTGGCTTTGTGTGTCTGTGTGTTTACTAAATGCTCCCATACCCGGGGAGGGCGCGTGTGCCTCCACTGAGGTGGAAATGTTGTTCCCGTTTGAAGAGAAAATGTTCATTTCATTTAACCTGCTTCGTCTTTTTTCCCATTTGCTTTTGGAAGTGGTGCTGTCATATCACCAGTCATCACAAACCAGAATATAATAACTAAGTGGAAGAGGCTGAAATTTCATCTTTTTACATACAGCTGTTATCACGGTGGGCAATCTTAAGATTTTAGCGAGAGGAGCTGGCAGACTCTTTAACAAATTCATTTTTAAAAAAGCATGTCTATGAGTCCTTAGTGGGTAAAATCGCTTTAAATGGTGCATCAAAGAACACAGAGCAAGAAAGACTGGATTAGACAGAACACCCTATTTAATTTTTATGAACACTTTTTCTCCCTTATAGAAAATAGAATGAGAAAGATCTTTCTAAGAGTCTGATGTTGAAAGTTAAAGCACTATCACACAATAAAACTCTGCATTTGTCTGCGGAAGCAAAAGTAAACCACTGCTCTGTTCTCCCCTTGCTTCTCTTCACTGCTTCATTCCCGTCATTTCACTTCCTCCATGAAATGAGCAGGAGGAATCGACACACACACACACAGACAGACACACACACACACATCTCATGCATAATCTCTAATAAGATGCGGTGTTGGCTGTGCGTGGCCCAGTAATGTCAAAACCTCAAAATGTCAAGCTTAGAGTATCGGGGCCTCGCTCTGTCTAACCAGCTCTGGCAACATGACTGCAGCCTTTAGGAGTAGTAGCGGTCACCTTGTTAGACAGATAATGCACAAGAACAATCAGCTGTGTGTTAAGCAGCTTTTTCCATAAATCGAAAACCGATACAAATAGCAAAATACCTCATGATAAATCAGATGAAAACAGGACAGCTGTGGTACGCCAACCAATTAACATTGTGCAACTATTGGGGCTAAAATTAGCTGCATGAGTGTTTGCCTTCATCTGCCCGTTCACTCGAACGTTCACGCTAATTATCTTTGTGTGTCCTCCTCTTCCTCCTCCTTCTCCTCAGGCCCTCAACGGTTTTGTCCTGGTCATCACTGCCAGTGGCACCATCTTCTTCTCCTCTCACACCATCCAGGACTACTTGGGCTTCCACCAGGTGATGTGAAATGGGGAAATACTTAATCCACACAATCAACAAACCATCCAAAAAAACTGGACACAGTACTGTGCTACTTAGACTTTCAGGACATGTAGATAACTGAACTGAACTGAACATTTCTACTCTCACACACCAAAGTATTATGGTAAAAACAGACCTAAACAGAGATCCTGATCATGTTGCTGATGGAGTTAAGAAAAAGGAAAAAACAATGCAGCACTAGTTTTATCTTTAATATTGCGAATGCTCAGAGTCTTTTAGTTTTAATTGTATTACCATTTCATATGAAATATTCTGGGATTCAATCAACCCCCAAGGTTTCATTGGTCGTGATTTTACCTCCTCAGTGTCCAACTTTAAAAACCATGGACAGCTTGCGTGCAGCATCTGCTGGGAGCAACTGAGGTCTTGGTTGATCCATGGGTTCACTCCCCGCATGGTGCGGGGGTTCAAAAAACAAAGAAAAGTAGACAGTCGAACTATTTATAGCTTGGCCTTTTGTAGGAACCACCCATCACAGCGGTGTGCTGCTGCGCTGGGTGGCACATCTGACTGCCTTACTAAGCAGCACACACCTTACATCTTTGGACAGCGAAGTGCACCTGTGCTGTGAGCTCTGACAGTGATGCAAAAGTGGAATTCAATTTTAAACAGAGAGAGACGGGTAGCTGCAGTTTCTCTTATTCAGGCCTTAAACCTCACTTGCTGATGGGATTTTTGTGCTGACACAAAAAGGTTATGGTGCTAACATTGCTGTCACCTATAAAGTGCAACTTACATAATGACAAAATGTACCAGTACTTTCCAATGCGAAAATAGTTTGCAGCAAAACTACAAGGATATTAAGGCACCATTAGCCAATGATGTAATGGTATAGCCAAATGTTCTGTGTCTCAGAAAATAACAAATGTGGGCAAATCTTGACTGAGATATTTGCAGACCTTGTATCCCTGTATGTGGAACCAAAGACGTACATGATGTGCCAATCTTTTGCACTAATACTTTCGTCTCCCTTTGTCATTCTCCTCAGACCGACGTCATGCATCAGAGTGTGTACGAACTGGTTCATACGGAGGACCAACATGAGCTGCGGAGAAACTTGCACTGGGCTTTGAATCCTCCCTCGGCCACATCATCTTCCGTTAGTCAGGATTCGCCTCAAGGTGATCATTCTTGCCCACTCCTCATAATTATGTAGATGCACTAAATACTGTAAAACGTGGTGTCCAGTTAATTCAGACACTGATTTTACTAGTCATTCTTGCCCTGTAAACCCAGAGGGTTGGGTCCTATATAAAATGTGGAACAGCAAAAACCAGAGAGAATTTGATTTCTCATTTTGATGAGGAGATTTGATTTGATAAAAGAAAAAAAACCCACTACTGATGCTCATTGTTCTTTGCATTCTGTATAAGCATACGTATACTTTTGTACATCAATATCACACAGATAAGTACATTCGGTTTGGGCTGTGAGACTATCCTAAGGTCAGGTCACATGACCTCATAATCTTCACTGGGCTTATGAGGTGAAGTGGTCCCAGATCTGTATTTGGATTTTAAGATGATTATGTCTGTGGGCATTGGTTGTTACCAAAGCTAAGACTCAGCTCGGACACAACAAACACACTCAACAAGGAAGTGTGACTTCCTCCCTTTTCCACAAATTTTGCCAGTTCGGTGTGTTAAATCTGAACAGCCCTGAGGATTGTTGCATAACTGCATCTCCCATCATGATGATATGAGACGGCATTCGCATGAAGGTCAAAAATTGGTGCAAAAGCCAAAGAGGGGCCGGTGTACATTTCACACACGTTGGAGATTACTGCGGGATAGCATCTCATCTTTAATGTGTTAAACATATAATGGAGCCCTTGGAAATCAAGATTTCTGTTGAGTTACTTAATGCTTAATGCTTGAGCGTAACTGTACCATCGATGTCACTTAGTGAATCACTGTTGGAAAGCTCTACTCATTAGTGAGGAGAAGCATCTCTGTTGTGGTAGGCAGTATAATGCTTCATGACCAAAAGCATTCTGACAGACCATAAAAGTCATATAAATAGACACTGTTGCTGACAACCCTGATATTGTATTTAGCTTTTTCCTAGTTTTGTAATGAAAAGAAAAGACCACATAAGCTTCGAGGGTAGATGCAGTGCTTTATAAACAGATGGGAATCAAGCCAGCAAAACTGTGTCTTACAATTTTTCATACTAAAGCCCCTTTGAGCAATGCAATCAGCTCAGATTTTTGTGTCCACAGAAATGGAACCTGACAGCAGCTCATCCCTGGTCACCTACAACCCCGAGCAGCTTCCCCCGGAGAACTCGTCCTTCTTGGAAAGAAACTTTGTGTGTCGCTTCCGCTGCCTTCTTGACAACTCCTCTGGCTTCCTGGTGGGTTTAGTGGTTTGGCTTTATGAGATCCGAACTGTTTTAGTTTTTTTCCTCAATCTTAAACCAGCAGATTTGGCAAAAACGAAAAGAAAAAACATTTCCTAAAAGAGTTTCTGGGGAGTTTTTTAACCACAAAGTTTGTGATCTAATGACTGAACAGATGAATTGCATTCTGGCAGGCTTTGAACTTCCAGGGCAGGTTAAAGTTCCTGCATGGCCAGAGCCAACAAGAAGAAAACGGAGGGAAGTTACCGCCGCAGCTGGCCCTTTTTACCATCGTGACTCCTCTGCAACCTCCTTCCATCCTGGAGATCAGGACCAAGAACATGATCTTTAGAACAAAACACAAGCTGGACTTCACACCATTGGCCTGCGATGCAAAGTAAGATTCAAAGCTTCACTAAGTATGGACCTTGTGAGTTGCACTGGTGCACCAGCAACGGTGTTCACTGTTAGGGTTGAATTTAGGATGCATTGTCTGAATTACCAGCAATGCATTGATATGTGTACAGCTTTCGCATCCCGGCGCTAAAGCCTATAATGTTGGCCAATGAATATACAACATTCAAGATCAGGCTCATACTCATGTGCATACTATTGTGCACCAATAGTTCTTAAATACAACTATAGGTGCACAGTAGTTCGACATAAGATATTTGGATTGTGTATGATGACTGATTTGGAATGTCTTCTTTTTTTTTTTTACAGGGGTAAAATTGTCCTGGGATACACAGAGGCAGAACTGCGGGTACGAGGTTCAGGGTATCAGTTCATCCATGCAGCAGATATGTTGTACTGTGCGGAAAACCATGTCAGAAGTAAGTTTCCTCCATATTAAATGGCAACTTTAAATGGTAATCCTTGAGGAACTCTGAGATGAAGCTGTAACCTCATTTGACGTTGACAAGTTACATTTACAAACAACACTTACCCAATAGCATTTGGGAAAGTTCAATTTTGTTTTATTAAGCTGCTTCTTAGTTTGTCGAAAACTCTAGCTGGATTGGGCAGCAGTTGAAAAATTATGATTTAATGCACATATGGTTTATGTTTGCATACAAAACAGTTAGACGATTTGTCAGAGTACTAAAGCCAAGGATTAGAAATACATAGCTTTTTCAGAAGCAGGTCAACAAATTATAAACTATAGCGTTTTAAGGAATTTAGTGGTCTAAAGCAAAGTCCTTTGTGCTGTAGCAATACATCTACATTTACTCTGCTCAAGACAATGGCAGGAGGAGATATTTGCTCCATCCAACGTTCTTCATCCATTCTTCTGAGTGCTGACAAAAACACGCCACTCTTTTAGATTTATTCTGGTCAAAAAAGTTCAGGAGGCCCCGTCACAACCTGGTCATAGAGCTAAGACAGCTTTCGCAAGTAATCCTGTTGGATTACGGAACAGATTGAGCAAAGCTGCAGCTCTGCCAGAGAGGAAGATGGGGCCTACAAATCCACTGCATAAGCAAAGCATCAAATGAGCCATGCAGCAGCCGTAACACTCTGTTAGAGCAGATATGTCGTTCTACTGTGTGCAGATAAAAGGACAGTTAATCTAAATGCACTGCAAGGGTCATGAGGTGCAAAGGACTCACTTAATGCACAAAATGGATACTGTTTATGTTTTTTTGCTATTGGAACAGTTCAGAATGTGCCGCTTAATGTATACCTCTTATATGTTCATAGTGATGAAGACTGGCGAGAGTGGACTGACTGTCTTCAGGCTCCTAACCAAGGACAATCGCTGGAAGTGGGTCCAGGCCAATGCCCGGTTGGTCTACAAAAATGGAAAACCAGACTACATCATCGCGACCCAGAGGCCTCTTCTGTATGTTTTAGTGATGCTTTTCAAATCAATTCAAATATTGTTTTAAGGGACTTTCATGATGATAACCATAAAAACTATATTTTGCTTTTGTAGGGATGAAGAGGGAGGGGAACACTTGCGCAAGCGCTCCATGCATCTACCCTTTACATATGCCACAGGCGAGGCCTTACTTTACCAGTCCAACCATCCCATCGCAGGGTTTAAAGATGGAGGTCATGAGAAAAATGGCACCAAGTCAAAGAAGAGCCGGACAGAAAGGTTGGCGAGGGATGGTCTGGACCCTGGCTCTCTTCTGGGAGCCCTTATGAGTCAGGACGAGTCGGTGTACGTTTGTCAACCGGCTGTGGAGCCTAAAATGTCTTTTCATAGCAGTTTCTTTGAAGACCAAATGGGCTTTTCTGACTCAAAATCCTCCAGCCTGCACAGAAACTGGGATGCACCAAGCAATGGTGTTGTAGGTCCGAGTATCTCTGAACAAGGCATCAGCTTCGATCCCCTGCTGGCGACTCTGGACTCCCTCTCCCTCGAAGGCCAAGGGGTTATGGATTCAGAAGACGGTGGTTGTTCAAACGGGGAGCTGTTCACTGCCCTGGAAGGGCTGGGGCTGAGTGCTGAGGACCTGGAGCTGCTGCTGCTGGATGAGCGGATGATCCGGGTTGAGATAGACCCAGAGCGCGTGCCCACCTTGGACGACTTGCTGACGAATGAAGAGATCCTCTCTTACATCTATGACTCCATTGAGGGCAAGAAAGATTCCACAGATCACGGAGGACAGGCGCCTCCCCCTAACCCCTCAGTGGCAGCAGCAGCAGCTGTGTGTGTACCAGAAAGTAGCCACACCTCTGATGCAAACATGCAGATGCAATACCCTCCCCATAAGCCTCCCATGGTGGGACAGGCTCCCATTGTCCAACTGTCCCAGCAAATGCAAAAGCACCTCCACATGCGGCCAGGTAAAGTGGCACATGACTGGGGCCAACAGGGCGAGCATTTGGCTCACGCGATGATGAACGGAGATCTCATGGAACACACTCAAACTGTCCCAGATGGACAATGGACAGCCCAAGAAATTCTATCGAATGCAGGGATACAGCTCGGACACTTTAACTCACAACAGACTATATTCAATGGCAAGGCTTCTGGGCTGGATGGGCAGCTTCATCAGCAGCCGCTGCTGCAGAACCAGCTCTCACAGCAATGCCATTCCAAACAGAAGGCAGCCAACCTCAACGGGATATGCGGCACTGAGCATTCAGCTGTAAAATCTCAGTGGCAGGACTACGGATTCAGCGGGAGTCTGGGTCCCTGCCTTGACAACAGCCAAAAACCGCTTACAAACACCTCACTAGATTCTTGCATGGATTATAGCATGCCTGACATTGACAATGCGGATTACACTATGAGCGGTGGCGGTTTGTTCGGGAGCGGCCTGCAGCAGCACAGGGCAGAGTCCACGACCTCGTCTTTTCATGGAATGAACCACAAACGGCAGCAGGAGCCGGTTCCGGTTCCCTTGGCTCAGGTCATCTCCAGCCTGTCACAGTGTCCTCCTCCTAACGCCTCTCTGGAGCAAATCCTCGGGGTTGGCAAACCCTGCCGGCAGTTGGACCATTACGGCATGGTGGCCTCTGAGATCCCTCATGACCCCAGTCACACCAAGGTAAGCACCGAGGTCTGGTTGTTTCTCATGGCCAAATCTAAAACAGGCCTTAAAAGTAGCAATTGAAAACGTATTGGTTGAGAACGTGTTTAAGAGCAGTCTTGGTTACTTCGTTAACAACACATCTGTAGTAATATCAATATGTACTCAAGGATGGTTCATACTTGAAACAGTGAGAGGGAGCGAGAGGAGAGAAGAGAGCAATTCTCTCTCGAAAGGAGCCTAATTTGGTGAACATTAAACAGAGTTTCAAGTCATGTGTATAACCAGATTAGAGCTGGTATGGTGTGTCAGAGGTGTTACGATTCCATAAAGTATTGGCAAGGGGCCAGGAGACTGAAAAAAATTCAGTCATTGCTGCACGTATTCATTCATTTTCAAACTGTAGATTCAATGCCGGAACAAGATACTGTATATGTTTCAGATAGGCAGACGGGGTTTGATTAGATTGTTTTGTAAATGTGTCTTAAGAACACATCTATGGAGGTTTGAATGTGTTCTACGTGCCATCCAGGCGTCCGCACTGTATTCATGACTCTTGATTTTTGCAGATGGAGAATGGCTGCATCCTGACCAGCCCCTACCCGGGAAGTTGTGCCCTGCCGAACGGGAATGGGACGGCGCCCCCTGCTGTCCAGATGCCCTGTCCCGAGACTTTGCCCAGCCTCCCCGATCCACCAGCCACTGGCTTCTACCTCTGACCAGCCGGCCGCAACAGTCGAGCACTGTTAATGGCCAGAAACACAAAATGACTGGAGCCTTATACATCTAGATAAGACCACAAACAAAGCTGAATAAATGTAGGCCTATATGTTGGTTGTTTTTTTGTTTTTTTTTTCATTCTCATTGTTTTTTTTTTCTTTTTTTGTGCGGGAGGGGGGGAATCATTGTGTTGTATTTCAAGTCAAATTATCATAAGAGTTCTTTGTTTACAATAATGCAGTCAAGAGTGCTCAGTTGAGTTTATTTTAAGGAATACAGAAAGGTAACCACAAGTTTTATAAATGATAATTAAAAATCATTCAGGGTTTTCTTTAATTTTGTACATTGTGAAGAGAAAATGTTTGACAACACAAGAAGTCGCAGACAAACTGATGTGAAGATACGCTCTGCACTTCATGAATGTACAGACACAGAAGCAGAAAGGAGAGGAAAATTAGTATGTGACCAAGCACTAAATGCAATTCTTAGTCTTGTTTATTCATATTTAATCATATATTTCTGGATTTTCCTGATTTGAATCACAATTTGGTTTTCAGGGCTATTTGCTACACTTTGAACGCTCCGTAAATCACACAGACAGACACACACACGCACACACACTCCAACCTGATTACAGTGCTGGTAGTTGAGAGGATACAAGCATGGCAAATAGTTTTCCGCTACGCAACAAGAATGTAAAACCTTCCGTGATTTCTTTGTTGTGCTGTTCAGCAATGAGATTTTAACCATATATGTTTGAAAGAAAGTATAGAATATAAAAAGATATTAAGGTGAGAAATATCCTGCACTTTATTTCAAGCACCCACTTAATGCAGATCTGTAGTCAGGGATGAGGTTTGGAAAACAACAGACCCTGTTTTTTGTTTTTTTTGAGGTACATTTCAGGTGATAGGTTGATGTCTTCACAAGCACTAACACTTCTTTACAATTGTTTAGTCATCATTCTTACCTTTCTCCACTTGAATTATATATATATATATTTTGTTATTAATAATGCTGATCTTTCTCTTTTCTTTTTTTTTCCTCTGGATGATAACTGACTTGATTAGGCAAAGTCACTTAAGTTTTTATGTTCCGTATTTATTCATGTCCTACAGCAAGTATGTGTTCTTGATTGTTTTGAGGTGGATATACAGTAAGATATTCTCTTAGCAAACAGAAAAGAAAATATGATGCTTTGTCATCCTTTTTGCAGTGGCTGCACTTGCTCTCCCGAGGGAATCAGTGAAATTATTTCATATCCAAATCAGTAACAGTATGAAGGGCAGTCTTAGAAGAGATGAAGATCCACCTTCTCACCTGAGTATTGGAAACAAATGTGCGTACATTTGCATGCAAAAGTTCAGGCACCCACTTACAGATGACATTTTGGAAATAAGCAATCACCAAAAAACACAATTGTTTGCTTAATGCGCAGACTTGGTCATACATAACTTATTCATTGCACAATTTTAGATAATACCAAACAGTTACCACCAATGATTGGCAGATTTGATTTAAATTGAAAGCTGACACATAAAGGTTTTTTTCAGTTCTTGTATCTGGGATTTTGCTCCGGCTGGCCCCCAAATCTCATGCAGATTTATATTTAAACACCACCAAACTACCACGATAGGTTTAAAATACTATTTTATGTACCATATCTTTACGAGTCAGTGTTTACATCTTATCAATTAAAACAAACAAACAATAAAGAAAGAAAATCCGCCCCAAATATTTGTCAAAAGGGGCCCAAACATTTGCATTCAAGTGTATAGCTCAAAATGTCACACTTCCACTAAATTGATTTGACCAGGGGGTCGAAGACAAAGTGATATAAGGTTGATTATTTCAGGTCTAAACAAGATCTTGGAGCAGTTAGAGAGTGGCAAACACTGAAAAACCAAATGTGAGTATTAAAACGAGATCTCTACTGGAAGGATATGGTTCTGAATGTTTCTAACATACAGTCACACGACTGGGAAGTGATACAGAGTAGAGTTGTTTCATGAAGGAGAGATGCTGAAAGAGATTTTCCATTTAATTGTTAAAATTATGTCATTACTATTGGTATTAATATTATTGTTATTGTTATGTTTTATGTTGAAATGTGATACACACGTGGTTACATGTCATTCAAATTGACTTGTTTCTTTCCCTTTCTTTTTATTTTCTACAGCAGAAATGGTTGCTATATTTAAAAATGATTGATGTGACTTATTAACAATGTGAAAAATAAAATATGTGTACTGTATATAAAGGCGAAGGAGGTTTGACAAATACAGGTATGTACATAGTTTTAAGTCGAGTCACTAGTTTCAGCACTATTTTTAAAAACACTTGCTCCTTTGTTGATTCTTGTTTTCTTTCTTTTTCTGTTCTTTTTTTAAAGAGAAAAAAAAAAAACTGTAAATAGTTTTCTCATCACGGAAAAAAAAAGAATACACTGGACCCTATGACCGCCTGGAAATGGTGCCATATTACTGAGTCTTGTTGAGTAGGCTATAACGTTTGGAGAGTTTAATCTTGTTGTTTGCGTAGCCACGTTAAATTTAACATGCTAACGGGATGAGGCGTAGATGTTGCAGATTTGACCTGCGTCCTTTGTTTCTTTTCAAATGTATCTTTTTTTTTTCTCCTTTTGAATAGAGGATCTCTGCAGGCACAGTGAAAAAAAAGAACCCCACAGACATCTCGAAAAGCATACAAGTCGGACCACTCGTGTCTCCTTTTCTGAGCCCTCCGGTTTTGTATTCACGCGGACATCGATTAAAAGGGGTTTCCAATCTTTGTCTGTGACTCTTTACTGCGTGGACCTCTGACATGTAAAGGTGCTATATGCAGCATTTTAACATCAATAAATCATTACCACATGAACACTGGCGTCTGCTCGGTTACTGTGAACGGATCAAATCACTGCATCTCAAAGAATGATGTCGAGACCAAATTTTTCCTAAACAATTACAAAAAAAATAGAAAAAGTGTCGTAGTGAGTAGCTAATGATGGCCGCAAACTCAGACCAGAAGAGGATTTAACAAGCAAACTGATGCCGCCACAACTCAGGTTCTGCCCGCTTAGAGCAACTGACTCAGACTGAAATTGGGTCAAGCTTAAGTTAAAAAATGTAAAACCGCACACAAAATAATTGAAGCATTCAAACAACAAATAATGTGTTCAAAAGAAACGCAGCAATGTGTTGATGTTGTATCGACCGAAATAATGTTTTTTTTAGACAACAGCAGGTATGCCTCATCAAATAGGAAGAAAAAAACATGCATTCTCACACTCAGAAGAAGCGAACTCTTATTTCATCATAATCATGTCTGGACCTAAACTTTCTCTGTCCTGCTTTTTCTTCCTCCCTGTGGAGACGTGCACCGACCTCCGCTGACACGTATCACAAGGCCATTTTTCACTCTGAAATCTGAATCTATATTTTACTTCTCTCAGAGTTTCCCGGAACAACCCGTCAACCAGCGTGTTTGCACGGTTTTGATGGGGTTTTTTTTTGGAGTCTTCGCCACCCTTGAATGGTGCTGTCGGATGTACCAGCATTCCTCTCACCCATCTGATGGTAATCTGCCTTCGCTGGGTCTATATAAGGACGTCGGTGTCTCGCGCTCAGTTGAGTGCGTGATACCAGATTGTCAATCCTACATAGTGAAGTGATCGTTAGAAGCATGTTTTTTTTTTCTTTTTAAAAGTGTGCCCCTCCTCTTCCTGCCCACCTCTGGCCCCTGATTTTGACAAACCGGGCTCACTTCTATAATCTACCACTTAGAAAGATCTCGTGTGTGATCGTGGGACCCAGTTCACCCCGTAATTGCTAAGGAAACGTTTTTTTGGTGAATGGGGAGACAAGAAAACCCAACCACAGCAAATATTGTTTGAGCCACTGCGGCTAACTCGATGTTTTAGCCTCATCAAATCATTCTTTCCCTTTTTGACCCAACAGCTGCAATAAGAGAGCCATTTGGAAGCATGACA
>CAESWR010000136.1:936232-946738 GCA_903171835.1 Mullus surmuletus | reverse complement strand
AGCAGTGAAATGTGCGTGTGACTGCAGGTTACACTTTCATAAAGAGGCTGCTTTGAAGTCAGAACCTTATGAGAGGCTTTTATTTTGAAAAATGAACTGGTAAAACACGTTTTTATCTTCAGTCTGTGTCACAGTCCAGCGCGTGTCTCAGTCCAGGAGGTGGTCACTGGATGTTTTTTCTTTTGTTTAATTTTTGTAATCTAATTATCCTGTTGTTGTGCATATAAATACTTTGCAGGTATTTTAGTGTTTCTGCTAAGTAACGTAACACATTACACAACAAGGTATTCAGTTTCAGAGGTGATAATTAGTGAATGCTAACATTACACATAATTTGAGTACATCGATATTCGAGATTGCATTCATTTGACTCAAGCAAATACGTGACTACCTTATTGAATATATGATTTTCAAAGTGGAAATTGTCCAATTTTAGATATCAAACCATATGTTGTGCCAATAGCGTGTAAGTAAGTTCTTACACATGCTGGCCTCAGCATGTGTGTGTGGTCTCTAAAACACACAAAACGCAACCAGAAACGATCACATTCTAGGGGTGTCCTGATACAACTTTATACGATACCGATACGATACCGATATTGAAGCCTTGAGTATTGGCCAATCCCAATATTGATCTGATACGATATCAGCACGAATCATATATACTTTTATTACTTATTTCGTAGTTAGAAAAAAGGCTTGATCGAGTGATATTACTCAAAAACAGAATAATAGGCAGCAACAGTAGGTATGAGAAAAACGGACCCATTTATTATTAACCAATGGGTTACATACATTTTAACATTAAACATAAGAATTGGAAGTGCTGATGTGGAGTTTGGAATGGACTGCTTGTATCGGAGTGTTTATATAGGAGATCTGGATCTGGACACTCCTATCAAATACATCACTCTGGTTGCTGTTCGGAGGCTTTTTGTGTCTGACAATCACTGACCCAAATATAGGAAACACTTGCATCACGTTTCAAAATAAAATCTTACTGGAGTTTCCTAACAGACACGCAAAGATGAAATATATGAAGACATCCGATGCCAAATCCATTCCCTTGCTCACTCACTATTTACTGAGGTGTTTCAACAGTGACGAGGTCTCTTATGTTTCATGTCACTAGCAGTGGGGAAACCGCCTCCTCTGGGTCTTCCCGCGGGTCTCTGTCAGCATCGTCTCGTGTTTGCAGCTGACAGTGAAACATCTCCGCCTCCCGTATTAGTCACAGAGCGCTCTGCCTCAGCTGGAACTTTTATAGCATAGAGCTTTTACGTCAAAGCTATTTATCTCTGTCAGCCGGACTCACGTTTTTGCAACTCTTTTGCGCGCTGAATAGAGCCTGTGATCAGGTGACGGTCACCAATAAAGCCCCTTTAGCATTAATGAAGATTTTGTCAGACCAGAACTTGTATCTTTATATGAAATGAAAGGTCCAGAATGTTATCCTTTTCTTTGTGCACAAACAAAGAACTAGAATGTGAATGTTTTTTCTTCTTTTTTTTCATCAGTTTGGAAGCCCCCCCCCCACCCCCCCACCCCCGGGAAAATCTGCTCTATTTACACCCGTCACATTCATTATCTCTGAATTACATATAAAGGATGTGAGTGACCTTTTTCTTCGGAATGTTTTTTTTTCCCCATACAGGTGACATTGTTGTTGCTATGGAGATACCGTGTAGACTTACCATGAGTGCCATTAAAACTAAAGGACAGACTGCAGCATGCCTGTGATGATTGAGAGTCACCAGAGCCCGTGTTTAACAAACTGCCAAGTGTTCCCAGTATTGTTGTTCCTGTTTGCATTTGTACAATTTGAATTTGCATTTGTACAATGTCAATTTCCAAGATTCATTTAGATAGAAGAAAAACATTATCGTGACTATTGTGAAAGATCGGCTTCTCCTCAGCACACATATGCAATTACTCATGCTATGACGTGAGATGCATTCCCTTTCCACTCTACTTGCTCGCACAACATGGCGACTGGAATCGATAAAAAGCATCAGTGAATAAAACCTCCTCAAATGTCAGCAGCAGGGGGGTTTTGTTTGTATATATTTTTTGAGACCTGCTTTTAGCTGATATCTTAAAATGTCCGCTGTGCATTTTATCTGGATGAAGTGTTTCTACCCCCTTGATGAATAAAAAAAAAGACAATTTCTGTGATGTCAACACATCAGTTTTGCATTGGTTTTGTCGTTTGGGGGCCTGACAGTGATATTAACTCACTTCTGAGAACACTTCTGAGAGGGTTAGCATTTTATCTTCTTTTGACTCTGGGTACAACTCCAAAGCTGTCGGTAAAAGATTTAACAAGCAATTAAACTCAGAGCACCTCCCAATCAGAGTTTATCGGTCTGGTCACCAACTGATTCCTTTGCAGTAAATTTAACCCTCTTGATGTGTTGGGTCAAATCTGATCGTTTTACAAGTGTTTTCTCTTTAAAAAGATGCGGTTAATTTGTCATAAGGTTCATGACGTTGTCCATACATGGCTTCCGAAACACATACAATTAATTTGGACTTTTTTTCCAATTAAATTATGTGTATTTTATTCAACCTCTATACACCCATGATGTTCCCGGTTAAAAATTGGCAGTCATTAAAAATGAATGGCTAAGAATACAACGAGTGTTTAATTTGGCTGCAGCACCTCTTACCCCCTACTGAAAGAAAGCGTTTGTCTGGACTCAAATATGTGACACACAGCAAAGTACGTGAGTGATGGAGGAGGATTTTTTACTTTTATCGTACATGGAAACNNNCCCCCCCCCCCCATTCCAACGTCTATTGTAGGCTGACTGAACCAGGAAGGATTCAAGGACTTTGGATTGCTGTCTCTCAGAAGTTTGCTAAATACAGGCCCGGGTTTTTCCCACCAATCACGGTCTCTTACCTCGTTGTCAAGCAAGTTTGTCATGTGATGATACTGATTTGGCTCAGATGAACCCTCAGTGACACTTAATTATTAATCATGCTGTATTGATTTGACCCCCCACAAAGGGAAGGGACGAAACCGGACTCCCCGCAGAGCAACAGGCTGCCAGAGGTCCCAATCAGCATCCAGAGTTCACGCTGCCTCGTCCCAGATTTTGCTGACTGAGCTGGAGAAAAAAAAAAGACAAATCTTCCCGCTTTCTGTACCTGACGCTCTCCTGTTCGCGCTTGTTATCCAGATTTGACTCTGGATGAATAATTGATCAGAGACTTAACCCTGGAAATCATTGTTGCCATAGCAGCACCGCTTACTTTCGAGGAGGCGTCAGATCTTTGCTTTGCATCGACGGCTGCGGGAGGGAAGGTGGGTGGGGGGGGGGTGGGGGGGGGGGGGTGCGGAAGTGTACAGTACAAGCGCAGGCGATCAGAGGGTGATGTCTGTCTGTTTGCGAGGGGCACAGCATCCCGAAAAACAACAACATGGGTGCGGAATGTGACGATTCCCCACGGGGCTGTCTGTCAGTTCTCCTTTGGGGGGGGGCTCAGAAAATGACAGCAGAGAAGAAAGCAGTTGGCTGAGGTGGGAGGAGGAAACGACAAAAGAAAAAAAAAAAAAGGGTGTACCAACCTCACATTGCTTGCGCCAAATGTCTATGTTCTTGCGCTGTGCTTTTGAGAAATGGTCCCATGCCTTTTGCCTGGTGGCGGCGGTGAAAACGGCGGAGATCTGCTCGACTTCGGGGTGAACAGGAAGGAGGGAGGAGGAGGAGGAGGAGGAGGAGGAGGAGGGAGGGAGGGAAGGAGGAAGGAAGGGAGGGAGGGAGGGAGGGGGGGAGGGTCAAGACAAAACAAGCCGTTTATGTAGCGTCGTAGCACTGACTGAGGCTCGTACAGCAGACAGAGGAGAGACTGTGGACACACGCCGACCCCGCCGGCGGGGGGATGCAGCTGGACGCTCCACCCGATGCGTTTCGGCCTGATTAAAGAGAGAGCTCACGGTGCCATCATGTGATCGGGTCAAACTGAAATGTCAGACGTGTAGTAGCCATGGCGAGCGCCAGGATGTACATTTTCCTTTACATTCAGTTTTCCTTTATATGCTAACTGTATGCCTTGTTAACCTGAAAGGTCAAAGCAGATGGTCGCCCACCCTGAGTCGTGAATCTGCTCAAGGTTTCTTCCTAAAAGGGAGTTTTTCCCTGCCATTGTTTTTGGCAGGTGCTTGCTCTTGGTGGGATATGTTGGTCCCCGGCATCATAAGTGCCTCTGTTGTGTGTGTTATGGCACTATGTACTGTAAGTATGTTTGTATGTACATTACATACAACATACATTAATCTGTAGAGCACTTTACAAAGTGCTCTACAGATTAATGTTATTATTATATTATTCTGATCTTCTGAGGGTAAAGCTCGTTATTTTACACTCCTCAACAGTGCAATTAAGCTCCATATCAAAATCAGTTTCTCATTTCGGTGTCAGGGAACTGAACTGGAACACCGACTATGTAGCTTGAAATTATAAACTCCCCAAGCAATGGCAGATCAATGTTTTGCAATTATATATCGGTGTCATGCTCAGATGTTAAAGTCCACAAACTTGGATTTTCTGCAGCGAAAATGGCCAGTGTGCACTTTTCAATCTAGCAGAATAAAAACTGCACATAACCTTGCTGCTTTGTAATGACTGATGATGCAAATTTATGCTCGAATCACCTCTAAAACCTTGTCAGAAGGCAGTTTGAGCAATTTAGGAACGCTTCTAGATTGACTCACTGAAACAATGATGACACGGTGACTGTTGGCAAAGTCAAGTTCTCCTGTAAAAATTATGACTTTTACCAAGCAGAGGTAAATGCTACTGCTTTGTTAGTCGTTGCTCAGCGTATATCATGAATTTGGACTCTCCAGATCCATCTATCAGAGATGTGTGAGGAGCAAAGACACTATATCCAAGTTCTGGAGATCAAACGGAAATGTACGAACAGCTCACAAAAAAAGTCAATGCAGTGATTTAAAAACCAATAAAAGTGCTTTCTTCCACTGGGACTAAATAGGATGGGAATGGGATTGAACATCCCATGTGAACCTATGATTTACTAATAAAAATCTTTTCGCACACTTGTTTTTTTTCATTCTAGGGTCATGATATGTACCTTTTTGCGATTGGCAAAACAAGTGCAAATTCATAAGAGGTGCGTTTGTCCTCACGTAACAAAGGAAAGTGGTTGATAAAACAGCCGAGCACACTGAAGCTGGCGGCCGATGTCGGGCGGAGTGGCGCGGTGGCCAGGTCTCTCTCCTGCTCAGTGCTCTGTACTTACATCTCTCATCACCTCCAGCTTCACTCCCCCTCAAGACTGACAAAGGCAGCATTTATCAAGAATGGATGCTCGTCTCAGGGCCTCGCTGTCATGTCACATGACTCGTGTTTACAACCCCAGCTAGAGTATAACAAATCTGCTTGTGGTGATTAAACATTTAGGCAAAAGGGCTGTTGGGTGTGTATCTAGAAATGTCATACATTCTTCGTTTAAATGCTGCCTTTTAAAAGTATTGCTGTCAACCTATTCACTGATAATTGAACACAGGGACATTTTGACCTTCCAAACCTGAAAGCAGCGACAAAAAAACAAGAAAAAAATCACACAGTATCAGCTGAGTTGGATAGACAGATAGACAGATAGATAGATAGAGAGATAGAGAGATAGATAGATATAGAGAGATAGACAGATAGATACTCACCCATCTACATGCCTCTGTCCTTACTTGTTGACATGCAGTGTTTTGATGCTAATGATCTATATTCAAGATAATTTACTTCATTTTGTGTTGTGTATTTTTCATTTGGACTTGCTGTAAATATTTAAGGTGTCGCATTTAATGATTACATTACAATATAATTCAAATGTGTATTTATTTTATTTCCATTGTTCTTTTTGAGATGAAAGCCTCTGTGCCTCGGTATTTCTTAATGGCTGTCGGTGAAAGAGGTCGGTGTTCACACTACCTACTGAGAACCTTGGAGCTACTGACCTAATCGCTGCCTCACAGCGAGCGGAAGATGGAGCTGATGGCGAGACGGATGGGGGAGGGTTGTCATGGAGATCGGGGCTGAGAGCCGTGCGGAGTAAATGACTTGCATCGAGGCTGTAAAAAGCCTCTCACATGGGTGTAGTGAAAACGCCTTCGTGGTCGGCGCCTCCGTAATCTGACGGCGCGCCACACCCTGCAGCAGGCCCAGGGACTGTCGCACTGCTGCTGATGGAAATCTGGCACGTACGCACCCGGAATTTATTATCAGCTTGAAAAAAATTTATGTGATAGGAAATGTCTGTGGAGATGATCCGTGTTGACAAGTTTTCACCTCTCTCTGTGGAAATTTTGATGAGCACATTACGTAAACAGTCCCCAGCTGCAGAATGATTCCCTGCAAAAAAGGATCTTAATGAGTACCATTAAGCTACTTTTATTGGCATTTCTGTTATATTGTATTCTTATTTTTTTTTATTACGGTAGCCGGTTAGGAGGCAGAAAGCGAGAGGGAGCATGTTGTTTATTGTTTTACTATTAACTACTTGATTATTACTACCTATTATTACTTCATTTTGGATTTATTTTTAATATTTATTTTATGATATTGCATTGTATTTTACATGATCAGGATTAACACTGCACATACTGATAATGTTACCCTACAATTACCCCACACCTCACCATCATTAATCTTCTTTAATACCATATAAATCAGCGTTCTAGGGTATGTCAAATATTCGTTTGCAATCCCGTATACAATCTTTTCTAGCATCTTTCCCCTACTCTTTCTATCGACGCCTTACTACCGAGCACCACTGAAATGTATACAATGTAAATTCTACTGTGTTTGAAGTTCTCTTTTTATAGATGTTTCTATTTGGTTCCACAGTTGCCCCCCGGAGGACAGACAAATTGGCTCGAATTGAGCTAAACTGAGGCGGATTGAGGCGAACGTTCACTGGTTTCCCTTGTCTTTCTCGTTCATTCTGCACGGTTCGCGCTCCCTTCGGCAGGTGTTGTGGCTTTAGCCGCCCCAAAACAAAAACCGTGGTGCGGTGCGAACGGGGGGTCGCGATTTACCTGGATAACTGCCGACGTCGCAGTTATTTTTCGCCGCTCTCTCCATCTCGGGCTTTCCGTCGGCCTGGAAAGTTCTGTCTGTGCATGCGTAGGAAATAAAGATGTTCTCCTTACACTGTGTTAAAATGGCCAGCAGGGCGCTCTTGAACGCCTCCTTGGCGCGCTCCATCTCCTCCTCGTGCAGGGCTTTCTCGCTCATCAGCCGCCGGACGTGGCTGTTGGCCGACTGGATCATGGAGTAGAAGTGATTGGCGGTGCGGCGGTTGACCTCGCCTCGGTCGATCCAGGTGAAAAGCACGGCTGTGGCCTCGTTGAATTTATGGTCGTCTGTTCAAAGGGAAAACAAATTATGAGATACTTGTCAGGCTGAAGGGGAATAGCACGGAAAAAAATCGGAATATCAACATTTAAACAGGCTTCCTGAGTCACTAATGTTAAACAAATTCCCATCCACCAAAATCTTTTTAAAATCCTCTCTGAAATGGTGTTTTATGCAACATCACACCAAACAATGACACAAGATTACAATCCAAAGGGCATTTCATGGAATCTTTAACACCCAGCCACGTTAAACAAACAGCAGAGCAGCGAACGAAGCCTAAAATCTCTCTCCTGAGGGCATTTTCCTCTCACGCCTACGTGATCCGCGTTCACGGCCGCTGAGCACAAAGGGCCATTTCGGCTCTTGGGTTCTTCAACACGAAAAAAAAAAACCCACACGCCGCATTCGGTGACAGTCTCATGAAAAGTGCTGAGTCTCCGCGGGCCTCCGTCAAGTGTGCCTTCCCCCCCATTTGAATAATAATTGAGCGGTGCCACCGAGCCTCAGACGACTGCAGAACAGAGTGAATTAGAGAGCATTTAATGAGCTCAATACTCGCTGCAACACAACCTGTAAGAGGACACTTTCCCCCTGCACAGATAAAGCCTCATTCATACACAGCAGCAGATTACAGTCACATTACAGCGAGCACAATGAGGCACGGCTGAACGGGGACGACTCTGGGAATAATGGAAATGTATTTCCTCTGCCGCTCGCGGAGAAGAATGAATTCAAAAAGGTTATTCAGAGAGAAAACATGCTTGTTTATGTTAGGTATTAGCTGATGGATGGCAAAACGGTGCAGGAGCCGAGGTTTGGGTGGTAACACGGGGGTTGATGAAGAAAATCCGGGGCTTTCTTATTTCCCCGTGATTGATTACTTTGTCAAGAAAAGCACTAATAAACATAAAAATCAAATACTTAGTTGTGTGTGTGGGGGAGGGGGGTGCTGCTGGAAGGAAAATTTTAATGTAATGGTAATGGTTGCATTGGTAGAACATAGAACATCTGACGAGAAGGTTTTTACAAAACATCGCTGTCACTACATTGAAATTTGCATCAAACATGAAAAGTTACAGTTCAGTTTCTTACATATTGTCGCATTAAAACATGCACAAGGAGGTGCTGTTCAACCTTTCGAGAATCCCCAAGGTAATATCTCTTTGAGGTTGAAAGACTGAAATACCTCTTTTAGTGTTTGTAAGGCACGTTTTCTAAAGCAATAAGTGTGATGACAGACATAACAGATTGTCATAATAAATGTAGAAGCTAAAATTTGTGAGCGACAACATGTGCAAATACTGCTTTCATTTCATTTGAATCGGTTAATTTGACATAAAACTGCTAACACAAAAAAAGAAAAGAAAACGTATACATGTGTTAGCTACTGCTACTCTTGTACTAGAACAGTATTCTGCGGTATATAAATAAAATATTTTTGCTGACCTCAAGTATTCCTGCTACTCTTAGGAAGTGAGCGGCCCCCCAACACACACACACACACACACACGCTCCCCCTCTCCCATAAAGACTAACAGCCTCCTAAACGGCCAAAAGCTGTCAAACTGAAGCGCTTTCAGTCGAGGAAGATGCATGAGTGACCTTCCTGCTCCTCAACAACAGCGCATCCCTCAGCACTCGCTTATCTCTTGTGCACATCTGTGCCAACGCCCGCCCACCTTTTGTCTTTTCTCTTTTGTCTTTTCTCTCAGTGTGCAGAGAAAGCGAGTCCGAGACAAGGCGAAATCTCTGCCTTGTCTGGAGCACCGTGCGGAGCTACAATCCACCGTTAATCAGGATGTGAATGCTTTATTAACCCCTGAGACATTTCCTCCCTCACTATGAGCTATGTTGATCATATATAGTGATTTTTTTTAGTTCACACACCTATACAGTTTATATGTATGATTTCTCTGGGTCTTCCATTCACAGGGGGCCCCTCCCCTTTGATCTGATCCCACCCCCGGATGACAACAAGAAGTAAGGATAGGGGCTTTCTTCTTCAATCAATTACTCTTCCACTGCCTCTTGCCTCGGGCCCCCAAAGTGTCTAGAAATGCCCCTGTTTCTCTTTCCTCAAACGCTGACTTCTCACCTTTCAGTCTGTCCGCTAACATCGTCGCCTCGTGCTCGGAAAAGTGCACGACGGGAGGCGGGGACGGCGGCCGCAGGCGGTCCTCGTGGACCTTCCGGCGGTGTCGCTCCTCCCGAGCCAGTAGCCGCTGCTTACACTCCCACTCGTAAAGGTCGTCCCTGGCTTGAGCGAAATCGACGTGGATCCTCCCAGAGTCCTTCTTGTCAGTGCTGGATCCGATACGCATCCGGTACCCTGAGAGGACAGACATTGTTTTTTGGTTTTTTTTCCATTTTTGAATGTGCCAAATATGTAAAAAATGAGGTCTAATAGCCTTCCCTGTAATTACTTGAGGATTTTTTCTTATATGTCTCTCCCTGCTTTCAAAAGCGGCCAATTCTTCTTGGCGAAATAGCTGCAGGTCTGTGTGGTTGGATGGGAGCGTTCAAAAGCAGGAACATAAAAGTGTTGCCAGAGATTCTCAGTTGGATTCGGGCTCATTTGTATTCCTTTCATTCAGCACACCGGCGTGGATCTGGCTCCATTATTCTTGATTATCTCCAATCTTGAAAGTTAACCTGCAGCACGGTTCACTTTTTTGGGGGTTCCATGATTTGTATATGGAGTTTGGGGTCTGTATCTCACAGAGCGCTTTGAACAAAGGCAAGAAAGTCGAATTTCAGTCTCATCTCACCGGTACTTTCATCTTTCATCCATCTTTGATGCGTGTTCTTCATTGATCTTGGCATGGGATTTCTTTTCTATGTCTTATGCTTCTCTCAGACAGATCTCCACTGAACAACCACAAGTGCATGACAATGTATTGCTTCAAAATGTCAGTAAAATGTTGACTGCAAGCCAGAAATACAACAAATGCATTGAGTTAAAGGTCCTTGTCACCACGGTTGATGCGGTTGCTTACCCGACAGGTAGAGGGCTTTGTCCACCATGAACTCCTCGCTGAAGCGGATGTGGCAGAAGTTCTTCTTACTCTTGCGGATGGCGATGATCTCCCCGCACTGGTCGAACACCTCCCTGATGATTTCCTCC
>CAESWR010000136.1:892661-908347 GCA_903171835.1 Mullus surmuletus | reverse complement strand
ATAATAATATTGATAATAATAATGATACCAGGATTATTTGGGGCTTGTGAGTGTGATTATCCGCTCTTCGCCTGATTTATTTATTTATTTGTATTTCCGGCACACACTTTTTTGGAGGGTTTTCCAACTGCGCATGCGCACTAACTCTTCAGCGACCGCCCTTGAGGAGGCTGCTGAGGCGGAGTACAGATTTCTCTCCTAGTGTTTGAGGGAAAGTGACTTAGAAACAACCGTCTTGGTAGCAGTGAAAACTCACCCACAAACTTGTTAGGAGGAACTGATACTGCATATGAATTGGCATTATTTTGTTTAACCCTCTGACACCATTTGAAAAAAAACACTGGTACAATTTGTGTCAAGAACGGTTCCCCACACTGTAAAAGTGCTATAAATGGAATTGATTGATCATTTGTTTTCACTTTAAAAGGTTAACATCTTTATCAACTTCTTCCCTGACCAAAAGTATTAAAAAATATTAATCCTATAAAATTCCTTTGACAGTTTTGAGTCATTTTTGTTGCAAAAGCGCCCCCTATTTTGTGTGTGTGTGTACTGTATATGTATATATATATATGTGTGTGTGTACTGTATATGTATATATGTATATATTGAGTAGTTCCAGTGTGTGAAATACAACATAAGGTTAAAATGTGCACGAAAGAAATGTCATTAAGGGTACTTGATGGTGTCAGAGAAGTCAGAGAGTGCTCCGATAACTGCAACTACACCAAAATAGGTTGTTCAAGCAACCTTATATATGCTGTTTGTTTATAATATAAACAGACCTTTGAACATTTATGTATGACTTCTACATTAATTTAACCTACAAAATTAAATGGCAGCAAATGTTCCTCTTTTATGACCTGTTGTCATGGTAGATAAGATATAAAACAATAGTGTACTGTCTCAAATTCATGCCTACTTGCTTACAATTAGTTTGACAGGAAAAATAGACATGGAATAATGATACACTAAATATGTTTCAAAGCTAAGTTTACTGCAGACAAAATATTGTTTAAACCTTGCAAGTCAACAAAAAACATCTGAATATGTTGAGAAAGGCTGAAAGTAGAGACTAAATTGATAATTTTTGGAATATTCAGAGCACGCAAGGGACTTTTTAATATGCAAATAGAAAGATAAAGAATGATAGTGAATAAATCACGTAAATATTCAGATATGTTGTTATTGTAGATCCACAATTGATTTTTCAGCACAGGCTGGATATTGATGTGCTTTTTTCTCCCCCCCCCCCTCCAAACAACATCCCCTGGGCCCGACAATATACTGTCGCCATGGAAGCAGGCAGCCATAATCGTGCACACAGATTGGGAGAGAAAAACAGGTACGAAAGGTAGAACCACATCAAGCTGGGGACTCAAAATGCCCTCACAAGCTTATGGAAATGGGGAGCCGAATATCTGTCCAAGAGCTGCCCATTGTCACAACATTCTGGTGCCAGGAGGGAGTGAAATGGGTGCAGGGAGAGGCTGCTGGGGGGGACGGGGGGTGGTGTGTGTGTGTGTGTGTGTGTGAGGGGTATTCTTCGCTGTGATTAGTGACCCTGGAAGAATGAAGGGAGGTGGGGGGTGGGGAAACGGGGCAGTGAGAGGAGGTGGAGGAGGAGAAGGGGATGAGGACGCGTTGCCTGTGCACAATTGGAGGCAGCAGAGAGCGAAGCAGCATCCGTGCGAGGCGAGAGAATCAGAACCTGCACGGAAAATGGAAGAGCCGCACCGTCGTCCACACGCCCACCACCGCCAACACGCCGGAATGTGTGCTAACAGCAGAGACTCAGAGCAGGTGCGTGTGATCCAGCTTGTTCCAGTCATTCTGTGTAGGTGTGTGAGACGTTTTTTTTTCTTTCTTTATTATGTGCAGCTTCATACAGCCAATGCGTAACAGTGACTGCAAGCAGGCTTATCGGGGTGGGGGGAGGGTGGAGGGGAGGGGGCTGCACCCTGCAATTTAAACCCATAACCTGGAGCAAAATATCACACTCTCAGTGCAATGCAAAATAATTTCAGTGTTCCTTTCCCAGTTCTGTGATGCCTGAGGGACCGGCTGTGCGGATGTGATACGATGCTGAGAGCAGGAGGGGCAGCCACCTCTCTCACACTGCTGCTGCTACTGCCGTTGCTGTGCTGTTGCCACCTGTGCCACTCGCTGCGTAAGTCCCCCGCTGACTAGAAAAGCCCCCGTCGCATTACCTCGGCAGGTTGGAACAGCCTCAGGACAGATGGCGCCGACTGATCAGACATAGCAGTGGGGGGGGGGGGGGGGGGGTAGAAGCAGAGTTTGACGGGCAGGCAGTGAGGACAACAGATTGGAGCTCACACAGAAAGTTTTCCTATGAATGTGACCATTCGCCTTTGAACATCATCTTCTTCCTCTTAGAATTGCATGATGAAAAGCGGAAACGTGAAGTGGCGCGTTGCTAAAAACAAAAAGAAGAAGAAGAGGAGAACACCAAAGCACATTTCTCCTAGATTGCAACATGTGAATATACCATTCAAAAACTGACTGTTAAAAATAAAGAATCGTGGTTTAAATTCGAATGAGACTCGCCGCAACACAAGAGTAGAAAACTGTTATCCTTCTGTCTGAGGTGAGCGAGGAGGCCCGAATCTCAGTGGTCACACCGTAAGGACAGGTAAAGAACAGCAGGTGAGGAATAACACATGAGGTTAGGACAGAATGTAATGGGCACAATGCAGATGTAGCGTGTATTAAATACAATAAACACAATACACACATGCTCGATCTCACATTGTCATTTTGACCATGTAGCTTATACCTACTTGGCTGATATTGTAGTAATGGGCGATATTATGGATCCTTTTATATATACTTATATAAATTATATAGTCTGTATAAAAGCTCACGTTATTTACAGAGCTGCCTCTCCTCATTCTGCCTGCTGCACATGGCAAACATAGACAATTCTCTTCAAAATTAGATTATTTTTGCACAAGCTGGACTCTTTTCGCAGATATTTCAGATATACATTTTTCAGCATATCCGATCGGTGTATAGCTTGACTATACAGCAGCATTTTCAGCCCGAGCAGAATAGAATTGATGATCGGAAGGGAGAGCCTGAAGAAAAGATGATGAATTAGCTGATAACAGTCATTGATCCACAGGGCTGGATAGTGACACCATGAATTAGTGCTCATTCTGGTGCGAGCTTTTCACCCAAAGACCCTATCCATAAATTGAGTTTATAACCATATTGGAGAATGTCTAAAAATTGAATTTGTGTTCTTTTTGCGGTCTGTAGTATGATTCAGGCGTTTGGGCTTTTCCCGATCAAGGCGCTTAAAGGATTTTTTTTTATATCTGATGTCTACAGGACACAGACACAGGCTAATTGTACCCTTTGTTTGTTTTGTGTGTGTAAAATAGAGGGAGAGGACGTAATTTGAAAAAAAAAAACCTGTTTTGCCAGTTGTACCCATAATACAGATTGACCTTTCTCACACATCGACATACTGTACGTTATCTACATTTCATAGCATCTCCGAACCTGAACCTAAACTTAAAAGCCATTGCTGAGAGAAGATTTTCAATAAGGTTAGGGGAGAGGAAGAACATTGAGTTAAAGTCTTTACTCTGCCGAGCGACAATGGATACACTTAATTCTAAAAATATTACCATGTCTTTGCTGTTTTCATCTTGGAACCATGAGAATGTGAAATTGTAGGCTGCTATACCTACATCTGGAGACAGGAAAAAAAAGATTTGATCAAAGTTTTGCCTGGTTTATGTCTGATTGAAGCGCGCTCGGGGTGTCCATTCCCAGAAATTCTAGACACAGACATTGTGGTGAGGGCCGAGAGGGCAAGTATCTAGCAGCTTGAGGGTGATTTTAGAAACAGAGATGAAAATAGTGTTAGGACTACTGGATAAATCAAAGAAGCTGCCGTATTTGTGAAAGCACATGCTGGTTAACAGCACGAACCAATCTCTCATTTTCTAGTACGTCTTCTCACATCTCTTAGGGGTTCCCAAGCTCTCCTCCTATGCAAAAGCTGAAGACAAGCTGTTCAAATACCTCTTTGGAAACTACCAGAAATGGGTTCGTCCAGTGGAATACTTGAACGAGACTATATGTGTGAAGTTTGGGCTGGCCATCTCCCAGCTAGTTGATGTGGTGAGGACACACAACACACCTTCTCATTGCTTGAAGACATCACTTTTTATGAAGTGCCGGTCCTTTTGTGATATACAGCATAAGTCCTATTTAAAATATCATTCTTCGAGATCTGCCAAGCTTTAAGAAGCATTAAGAGTTTTTTCTTCAGTAGTTGCAATACTGAATTTTCTTGTCTGCTGTTGGTATAGTTTTGTCATATTTCATATGGACCTACATGAGTCTGAAATTGAGTCTTAAAAAGGCTAAACTGAATTACTATGGTAAGCTAACCAGCAGACTAACATTAACATGCATACATATTAAACAATAATCTTAAATATGCTTCGAATTTGCATGATGGATTTTCTGACTATGTGGAAGAGTGTTGGGTTTCTGTGATTAAATATGCCACAAGACTTTACTATCAATGCTTCTATGTACTAGCATGCTAGCAAGATAAAGTTTGAAATCAGTACTTGTGGCTATTAGAAATAATTGAACTGATGTAAATATTTGGGAATGAACCATGTGTAAAAATGTAAAATTAATTTTGATTCATTTCGGCGATAAAGTATTGCAAGTTGTCGAAGACAACAAAAGGGCCTCTGGCATTGTTTTGACTCAGGGACCCCCGTGCATTTAAAAAGATTATGTCATCATGTTTGGTTCAATGTGGGTACATTAATATTATGAAGTTGATGGCAACATTAATGGAATGTATGCATTCAATAGCCATGAAATCCACCAAAAATAATAATGAAAGACAAACATTATATACTGTCCTTTTTTGAGGTAAAACGTGAATGTGTTTGATTTGTTTTTTTGCCCCTCTAGGATGAGAAAAACCAGTTGATGACAACCAATGTGTGGATGAAACAGGCCAGTAGACTGTGAGGCGCGACCTTTCATTATCTGCAGGAAACACAGCATGCTGTTAAGGAAGAAGGCCTGTTGGTGCTGCTCCATGGCCACAGGGACATCCTAAAACAATGGCTGACTTGCATGGCATTTAGATACGAGCAGACAGACTCCTCACATCCCATTTTCAATCTGGTCTGGTGGCATTTCACCAGCACTTCTCATTTATATGAATCCTATCGGCCCTGTGCCCACACACCTGCTTCCTCCGCGTGCGGCTCTTGTCAGCCTCATATTTATGGTCTTGGGTGTCCTATTATGCATCTTATGAGTCATACCCGCCAGGCTTTGCCAGACAGGTCAGTTGCCCCCTTTGACAGTGATGGATTGGATCATGCAAAGAGAGAAGTGGAAGCACAACGGTCAAAGTGACATCTGTCACCCATCAAAAATGTCATGTGCAAATTGTGTAATTGTGTAAAACACAGGTTATTCATAGATAGATAGATAGCTAGGCAGGCTGTTATGTAGGTGGGTAGATATGTACGTATATAGATCTATAGGTTGATAGATGTATGCTTTAGAGTTAGTCCAAAAAAGGAAGCATGAATCCATAACTTATAATGTCTTGATTGGCTGAGTTTGTACTGACTTCCCTGTTTGACCCCCTGCAGGAGTGGGTTGACATGAAGCTCAGATGGGACCCTGAGGATTATCTGGGCATCACAACCATACGAGTCCCTTCTAACAAGATCTGGCTCCCCGATGTTGTGCTGTATGATAAGTATGTAGCATGGTTAAGGGAAGTAAAAGTCATGCTTTTTTGATATTTCTCAAACAACTGCAATGATTAATTAGAATTTGTTGACAAAAAATGTAACTACGTAGACCAGATTTTCATCCCCAAGATGATACCTAGAGTTGCGCTTTGCGTCGTGTTTAATTGTCGCAAATTAGACCCACACAACAGAATCGCGTAAGCTGTTCGCACCACAAAAAACAGGCAATCGGCTAATAGCATGGGCGGAGTTTTTATTGTGCGTTAAAGTGATTTCCTCCAACAGTGCAGACGGTCGTTTCGAGGGTACCGTGACCAAAGCCGTTGTCAAGTACGATGGGACGATATTATGGACGCCGCCCGCCAATTACAAATCAGCCTGCACCATCGATGTCACCTTCTTCCCCTTCGACCTCCAGAACTGCTCGATGAAGTTTGGCTCCTGGACGTATGACGGCTCCCAGGTGAGTCAACGCTCTACACCGGGTGCACGTTACATGTGTTCTGAAGGTCATGAGACGTCCCTCTCGCCCGGACAGGTGGACATCATTCTGGAAGACTTCCACGTAGACAAGCAGGACTATTTTGACAATGGCGAATGGGAGATAGTGAAAGCCACAGGCAGCCGTGGCCTGAGGACAGACGGCAGCTCTTCCTTCCCTACCATCACCTACTTCTTCATCATCCGCAGGCTGCCTCTTTTCTACACCCTCTTCCTCATCATTCCATGCATAGGCCTGTCCTTCCTCACCATCCTCGTCTTCTATCTGCCCTCCAACGGCGGCGAGAAGATCTCACTCTGCACCTCGGTGCTGGTGTCGCTCACTGTTTTCCTCTTGGTCATCGAGGAGATCATCCCTTCCTCCTCCAAGGCGATCCCTCTCATCGGAGAGTACCTGGTCTTCACCATGATCTTCGTCACGCTCTCCATCGTCATCACCGTCTTCGCCATCAACATCCACCACCGCTCGTCCTCGACCCATCACGGCATGGCGCCGTGGGTGAGGAGGATCTTCCTGCACCGGCTGCCCAAGCTGCTGTGCATGCGCAGCCATGTGGACCGTTATGGCACGGCTGGGGGGGCCAGGAGTGGCCGAGCGGTAGGACTGGGAGTGATGAAGGATACCACACCTGAGCTAACCCCTCTTTTCTCCACACGACATAACCTGCAAGCAGCACTGGAGTCCATCCGCTACATAACCATGCATGTAGTCAAAGAAAACGAGGTCAGAGAGGTAGGTCACTGTTGGACCTTGTGCTGTCGACAAACAATAATTGATTAACTCATCTGAAATGGCAGTTGAGATTATGGGTCTGACGCACTTCTTTTTGTGGCAACAGGTGGTGCAGGACTGGAAGTTTGTGGCCCAGGTTCTGGATCGAATGTTTCTGTGGGCCTTTCTGTTGGTGTCAGTGCTGGGCTCGGCTCTGCTCTTCATCCCGGTTATTTACAAATGGGCCAGCATCATCGTCCCCAACCACGCTGGGAGCACCCTCTGAGCGCTGCAGCTCAGCCAGCCACAGACAAAGGGCAGGGCATATGTACAGCTTTGACCCTTCCTCCAATTATTTAGAGTGCATTCTGTCACGCCAGAGATCAAACTGCAGATTGCAGAGTCTTGTTCACTGAATATACCTCACAGAGGGAGTTTTTCACAGGACATTATGTGTGTGAATTTAGAGGAAAAAGTTGATGAACCACATACAGTAGCTACGGATGAAAAGGATTTAATCTTTTTTCGCCCATGCGCCAATAAAAGTCATTGTATTCATTTGGCATAGTTGTTGAATTTGGCTTATCAGTTTGTTGATAACGAGAGGAGATTTATTTTGGATACAAAGTCCTTATGTGATCACGTAGCCCTTTATACAGATACATGACACCATCAATACCCTGACGATCAGGCAGTACTTTGTGCATTTGTCTTTGACAGCACAATACCATGAACAATAGTGTTGATCACATCTCAAAGTTTCATCATTGAGAATGTACAGACGTCCGACGCTCGGGTCCATCACTTACATTCTGCTTGACTGCATGTGAGCAGGTTAGGAGCCTTACCTGCAAAGACCTTTCTTTCTGGTGGCCTGGGGGGAAAGGTTTTTTTGGGGGGTTTATTTTCATGTATTTTAAATTTCTTAGGGCATGCCGCAAGACCACCCTTGACCTGACATATACGTGTCTGGACGAGCCTTAGAACAAACACCAAAAGGAGGACGAGACTGTCAGACCTGTCAGAAGCAAATAACTTTGTATTGCAGCATCTTCAAAGCACATGTCTTGAGTGATATTGCATGCAGATGATGTAATGCCTCGAAATGTTTGTGAACTTTGTGAAAAGTCTCAGAAAGCCCCCGCCCTTCCATGAAGCTGAGCCGAGTGAGTGACGCAACAAAGGCACATTCAAGCACCAACATGCATTCTGGCTCCACCTAATGTAGGAACTGAACATTAAAAAGGCAAACAGAGACAAGTGCAGACAAACTGCACATTATCTGTCTTTCAAAAAGGACTAGGTCATTAACTTGTGCTGGCAGGATTTGTGAAGAGTAGATGATCACCGAAGATGGGGGGGGCTTTGCATGTGATTAGAAAAAAACAACAACTTCTGCAACAT
This sequence comes from Mullus surmuletus, assembly GCA_903171835.1. Taxonomy (NCBI): domain Eukaryota; kingdom Metazoa; phylum Chordata; class Actinopteri; order Syngnathiformes; family Mullidae; genus Mullus; species Mullus surmuletus. The sequence goes on along the minus strand of CAESWR010000136.1, from coordinate 899,956 downwards.
CAGCCCGTGAATCTGAGGGGAAAAGCACTGTTCACTATTCAATAAAATGCAGTTACACACTTGAGAACTACAGCTGTGCAGTTTTATCTCGACGAAAACACACATTTTATTTACTTTCCTGAGTGGACCTCTGAGATGCAGGTCATGTTCGGGTTAACGGAAGAGAAGAGGACCCTGAGGGGGGATTTAGATACAACAAGGCATTATTTTGTGGTTTTCTGTGCCAAACCAGCTGTGCGACAGATGTGTACAGAGATTACAGAAAAACCTGAGTCAGGGAGATGGTGTAATTGCATGCTGCTCCTTCTCAGTATCTTAAAATTTTGACAGTCGGCTGCCATTTCAGGTTGGTGAAAAGCGGTCCCCCCCCCCCCGTCTCTACCTAACAACAGGTGACGTGCTCATCACAACTGTTGGATCAGGATGAAGAGGCGACTACACATTCACTCCTCGTAAGGTGGAAAATAGCGCAACGTGGTGCATTTCTCCTTGTTTAATTCAAGGTTCTTTTTTTTGTTTGTTTGTTTTTTGCACAATGTCCCTGTATCCTGGCTCTGGAGAGAGGAACTCCCATGAGCTCCTGTTTTCATCTAGGCCCCACAAAGTTCACCTTTTGATCACCTGCTGGGTTCAAAAGCCATTGATCTCCTTGTGCACACAATAAACTTTTCAAACTTATTCTTGCTTTCTACCACATTACGTGTGCTTTGTCAAGCAACTAAGTTTCACTTAAATGCAGCATGCACTGTGTGAGATTTCCGTTTGGCAGGGAATAATACATTTTGATGATTTTTGGGCAAACATACTGTGTGGAATCTGGCAAGGCTTCACCTTACATAATCACGACAGAGTAAATAATCCACTCAGGGAACTACCAATAAGCTGTTCCACCACAATTTTTCCCAAAGCTGGAGAGAAAGCACATTGTCCTGCATTCCTGAGGAAAATCCCAAATAAGAGCTTTTCCCTAATCCACTTATGTAAGCCTCCCTGAGATTTCTAGTAATGTCTTAACTACGTGCTCTGCACCAGCATCTTATACTGGGAAACTACATTCCTGATCAGAACCACTTCATATAACAAAGGTATGTGAATCTATTTGCTTTTATAAATGAATGCATATCATATTCTATTTAAATTATATTTGTGGCGGGAGTTATATTTGCCGGGTTTGTGTTTTTTACTCCAATTCAGGTTAAAGATGGTCATCCCTGGCACTTCAAAACAATGTCTCTTGTTATTGTCCATCATTGTATTGTCCTGGAGAGTTTGTCACGCCGGCAAAATTCTAGTCTTTCCTCTTGAGGGAAGCCATTGGGTTAACATGGACATAATGATACAGGCTCTCCACTCACAAGGACACTCTTTGGATGTGGTGCGAACGGATAAGAGCTGGTACGTCAAAGATGACTCTCCGTACTACAATGCCATCACGGTCCCCGTCACCGAGGCTTTTAATCACAACTTCATTCACCCGATCCTGAAGAAGATCTTTGAGATCGAGAGGGGGCAGAGCTCGCTGATGAGCTTTGCAAATCTGCAGCTGGAAATGTTCGACGCCATGTATAACATGCATCGTATCATCGGAAAAATGACTGTCGCAGTGTTGACAGATGAAAAGCTGATGAATAGTCTGAGGGAGAGTGAATATGACCTGATCCTCACCGACCCCGTGTGGGGGACCGGCATCATTCTGGCTCACGTTTTGAAGCTGCCTCTTGTCTATAATGTGCGGTGGATTACGAGTGGAGAGGGACACTTGGCCATTGCGCCCTCTCCCTTATCTTATATCCCTATGACCGGCTCGGGACTCTCAGATAAAATGACTTTCATAAAGAGAGTCCAAAACCTTTTGTTCTATATCATGTGGCAAGTCCAGGATACATTTTTTATTAACCCCCACTACCAAGCTGTGTGTGATGAATTCTTTGGCCCAGAGGTTCGATTCAGAGACTTATTAAAAGGAGCAGACTTGTGGCTCATGAGAGCGGACTTTGTGTTTGAGTTCCCTCGACCCACCATGCCAAACGTGATCTATGTGGGAGGGTTTCAGTGTAAACCTGCAAAACCTCTACCTCAACACCTGGAGGACTTTGTCCAGAGTTCTGGAGAGCACGGAGTCATCATCATGTCTATGGGGACGTTTGTTAATGAGCTTCCTGATGATGTAACAAACGAGATAGCTGCAACTTTTGCTAAATTACCCCAAAAAGTCATCTGGAAGCACACAGGAAGCAAACCCGCCACTCTGGGGAACAACACTCTCATAGTCGACTGGATGCCCCAGAATGACCTCCTCGGACACCCCAAGATGAAACTCTTTGTGGCTCACGGAGGAACTAATGGCATTCAGGAGGCTATTTATCACGGCGTTCCAGTCGTGGGTCTACCTGTGTTTTTTGACCAGTATGACAACCTTCTGCGTCTTCAAGAGAGAGGAGGGGCTAAGATCATCAGTTTAGCTAATGTGGACAAAGACGACCTTTTCCTGGAAACTATACAGGAAGTCCTTCATGAGCCCTCCTATACCAACAATATGCAGAGACTGTCCTGGCTGCACAGAGATCAGCCAGTGAAGCCATTGGACAGCGCCATCTTCTGGATAGAGTTTGTCATGAGACACAAAGGCGCCGCTCACCTGAGAACGGAGTCGTACAAGCTGCCCTGGTATTCCTACTACTCTGTGGACGTGATTCTGACTTTGCTGGTTGCGGTCGCAATGATCACTTCTCTACCTCTTATGGTGTTCAGGTGTGTGAGCCTGAAAAAAAGGTCCAAGGTCAAAACAAATTAAGAATGACCGGACTAATGTTTTGTCATGTTTAACAAAGCAACAGAGATTCCTTTTATTTTAATTTTTTTTGGATGAGCTAAACAAAGTCCTCAAAAGAGTGAATGAAAACGGCAAACATGAATCAGCCAGTCATGTCAAGTTATGAGCAAAATGGATAGTGTATGCATGTTGAATTGTTATTTGGCGAAAAAAGGACAATATTTAATAAAGCACAGTGAGGACACATGAAAAACACAACAATCAAAAGACAAATCCAGCTCAGAACAATTGTGAGAGAATTTAATAAATGAGAGAAATGAAAGACAATGCAGTTCATTAGAACATCAAATATAGATCAAAACAAACACATTCTGAGCAGTTAACGACCTCTTGGTGTCCTAGTCTTGTGTTTCTTGGACACCGAATACACGTCTCCAGGTTCCCCTGTGAGAGGAAATTTCCCAGTTAGTAGCAGGTCCTCCACGGGCTCTCACGTTAGGCTTATGTTTTTTTGTCTCATTTTTGTCTATTTTGGTTGTGTGTCTCATCACATGTTCACCATATGTTTTATATGTTTAAGGTTTGTGACAATGACAACAAATCTAAAATGCCCTGCCGCAATTGTTGGGCCTCTGTCATAATAAAGGCTACCACTAACCTGCATAATCATACAACCCGTCATCAGAGCGGTCCCCAGCAGCTGACAGACTGCTAAAATAATAATCATAATAATGAGAATAATATTAATTATTAATAATACTAATACCAATCATAATACAACAACAACTACTAGTACTACTACTACTACTAATAATAATAATAATAAAGCTCTTTACCTTGTTGCCACAATTCCCAATTCCACCACGTTGCCTGATTGTCCTAAATTCACATAGACACATTTGAACACAAAAGCGTATTCTTAGCATTTACGTGAAGGGGACAGCTAACAAATACATACCCGATCTCTGTTTAATCTCTGGATTATCTGTGGAGAAAAATTCAAAGTTCATGAGTTAGTCGTGTTCTCTTGTTTTAGGCTTTGACCCATTATATTTTAAGCACTAAAGGTTTTCAGAAACAGAGCTATTCGTGTCTTCCTTGTCGTTAAGAGGGTTTCCTGTAAGATGTGGTAGTTGCTGCAGGTCAAAATTGAGAACAACTGAGCAACTTGAATAAAAAAAAAACTTGAAAAGAAATAAAAAGTTCTTCCAAACATGCATGAGGGTCATCTTACTTGCAACGCTATATGTGCCATCATATTCTTCGCGGTCAGTGAAGGTTGAAACGTCAACAGCTGCTTGGTTCTCATACCTTATGAGAAAACTATGTCAGGAAATACTACAATGACATATTTAAATGATTTTGTGATTTCCAGGCAAAGACAATGTACATATATTCATTTGTTTTGTTACAATTACTTTGTGCTTTATTATGACTTACTCTTCGCCCACAGATCCTCCTATATGACAAAAATACACACAATGTAAAATGTATGAGGACTCTGTCTTTACACAGCCATAAAAAAATATAGGACTTTGATTGCCACATCTGTAATGTTCAAAATTATCATTATTTTTGCATTGAGAATTAGTATGTAATGTGACAAGACGTCTTTGAAAAGAGAAATTATTTTCACCATCAATGCCTGTCTGCTGCCCTCTGCCCCTCACGTGTCTGTTTGTCTGCTGTGTGTTTGTGCTGCAATAGAACATATTTCAGGTCAAATTAATCTGCAAAATGGAGTATTTGCTTGTTTCACGGTCCTTCTGTAGACAATGTAAACCAGAACTGGTACAAACTCACCGTCGTTTAAATGAAACAGAATATTGTCCTGAAATAGAAAAAAAAAAAAAAAAATCAACAACAGCAGCAAAAGTAGATTTCACTTCAAACCATCCACTTTAAATTATAATATTTGCCTTTTGATATGCCGAGGATCCCGAGGTCTTGATTGTGGGAAACATAGAACCAAAGACACATAACCAGTGACAGCAGCATGAAAATCCCTACGCAGGACACGGTCACTCTGAGAACCATACTCCCTGCCAAGAAAGAAATTGCCAAATTAGTCAATTATGTCTGTTGAAAATGAAAAAATAAAATAAAAATAGTTAAATTTTATATTAATAATAATTATCAATAATTATGTTATGAGTGGCAGTAGCGGTGGTGGTGGTGATGTTTGATCACCTTTGACTTCAAGGGTTACTTCATTAAGTCCATAGTTATTTCCGTTGTCTTGGACACATTTAGACGGCAGCACCTCACAGCTGTAATGACCTGCATCCTTCATGGCCACATCCTCAATCGTGAACAATGTGTCCATTTGGGTGACATTAAACAGCTGCACTTTCAGGACGGCCTCGTCCTTCCTCAGGTACGAGAGGATGACCTGACACCCGTCGAGTGTCTCCAAGATGTGGTTAACGGAGCATCTGAATTCCACGTGGTCTCCCGCTGTGACATGGAGCGGCCCGTCCACTGAGATGTTGGCGGGGAGAAAATTGGCTGCACGGAAGAGGAACGCGATGAGCGGAAAGGAGGAAACTCTGCAGACTATACACAGGAATGATAATCCTCACCGATAACGAGAATCTGTATGCTGTCGGCGCCTACTGCTTGAGAAGTCGCATTCCCTGAATAGTCACAGCTGTAATTTCCACTTTGGCCGACGTCGACTGAGAGTAAGGCAAACTTCACGTCATCCTGCTCTTCCCTCATGGGAAGTTCATTAATCTTAACCTTATTCTTGAGTAAACGAACCAAACCAGTTCCTTGTTTCTTGATCCCGAAGGTGGTGCATGTTAGATAAAGGTCGCTGTTCTCGCTGACAGTTTTCTGTTGAGCCAAAATTCGTGCAGGGAAGAAACCTGTAGAGAATGATAGTGACAGATGCGACAAGACAAAGCAAATATATACGTGTACGGCGGATTAAAATGCACACGCTCTCACTTTAATGAAAACGTACCTTTGGTTTGGCTTACGACGTGATTTGCGAGAGCGCCTTGGAGAAAAAATGTGCAAAAAATCATGAAAACATCACGTCTACTTTGACTCTAAACAATAGTGGAAATGCAAATATTTAAAAGCATTACTTACACAGAAGAATTGAGATTGCGTTCATGGTTGTATGTGTCGTGACACCGTGTCGCAGCTGCGTGTGAGAAAGTCACCTACAAGATCACCGACAGAAAGCCGAGGGCGGTCAATGGAAACATCAACCGCTTCCTGTGCGAACATTGCAGCTCGATCGGTGTTCCTAAATTAACACCACTAGCTGTTTATAACCCACGTTCTACTTTTTGGCTGCATTGACTTCACCTCTCACCTGTCTCATTTTATCTCACTGTTCACTTTCTATTTGTACAACACCAAATAGTATTTGTCGGGGAGATCTCCTGCAGATCGGCCACATGAGCTCTGAGTGAGCTTTAATTAAATTCATTAGCCAGGGGTTCCTTATCAGATGTGGCAGAGAGCTCATACAGTATCTGTCTGCGCTTCCCTGCCAGCATTCAATTAATGCGGGCCGGGTTTTTCTCGTAATCGCGTAGCTCGCCATCTGCTCCGGCTTTTAGTCATAGAAGGAGAATCAGCGACACACTGACAGTCAGATCCCTGGAAGCTTTCAGATAACCACTTTAAGTCTCAGCTCTCCATTCCCCTTTTGCGCAAAAGTATACACTTGAAACACCAGGATGGAGCTGAGATCCGACCAGAAGCTTATTCTGCACGGCTCAAAACAAAAGGTAGCATTCTTTCATGACTTTTACAACCAGCGGGGTCACGCTTTTATGCAGAGGTCGTCGAGTAAAATCAGGAAATTGTATTTCGATCAGGAGGATTGGTTAGATGGAGACAAAATACACAAACAAATTTAAAAGAGGAAGCCCAGAACATCCCCAATCACATGGTCTCAGTATTGATCGTCCTCAGAAGATGTGGAACAGATTAATAAAGTTAGCCTCGACGGCCTTCTCGACATTAAGAAAGGTCCATTTCATCTGCACGTTAAGACACCTGTTTCAAACATTTATTTACATTATTGAGGGACATCAAATTCTCTTTTTACACCAGATTTTTTTTCCCACAAAATGAATTACAAATAATCTTAAGGCCCCCAGCAACGCTTTTGTGAATTTGAGTCAATAGCTTTACATACAAGTGGTGGGAACACAGACAATGGTTAAAATGGTCGATGGCAACGGCCCTTGAGGAACTATGCCTTTAAAATTGTAGTAGCGGAACATCACCACATGATGTCAGTCTTGGAGCAATATCTTATTCCAAAAAAAAAGTCCATCAAATAATATGTAGCTGCCCATCAACATTGGTTCTTACTGTTTTCCTGAACGAGCGTGGTTCTAATTATCCGGGGGTCATCGTCATATTGCCATTAAGTGCAAAAAACACGCAGTGATTAACATTTTCTTTGTCGGGTTTGTCAGCCATGACCTCAGCATTCGAGAGTCTCGCAAAACTGTGGCGAACAAACACAATTTCTTGATGACAGAAAAAGACA
>CAESWR010000136.1:861703-877722 GCA_903171835.1 Mullus surmuletus | reverse complement strand
CCATCCGGTCCGCGGGACCTCGCAGTGGGAAAGCCTCGGAGCCGCCGTGTTCAGCGCGCCTCTCCCCCTCGGACATGCCGGACAGTGCGCGCCCACCCTCCGGACGCTCCAACGGCTCCGCGCCCCAGCCTGGACGGGGAAGTCTTTGACGCGATCAGAAGCAGCATCGCAACTTTTTCGGGGGTCTTGCGAGCGCCTTTTCTCCCCCCCACCCTCCGCGCTCCGGCCAGGCGCGCTGCTCCCTGCGTCCCCGCTGCTTCCACCCGAGACTCTGAGCGCACACTGACGCTTTGCTGCCACTGAGGCGCAGCTCCGCAGCCTCGGAAGCCGCCCGAGCCGGTGGCATCTGCATGCTGCAAAAATCACAACACAAATTCATTTATGAAGTGACTTTTGAGGGATATTACCTGATGAATTGGGTGCACCACACCGGGAACACTGTTAGTAACCACTATGGTGTGTGTGTGTGTGCAATATCAGATAAAAAGTACTAGTCATTTTTTCCTCATATGAACTTTACTAACAATATTTATTCATATCTATTTTGTTTTTGTTTTCTTGTTGTTTGTTTCAATGGATTTAATGGATCATTTTACCCATGTTGTCCCACATTGGCCATTGTGTGTGTGTAGACCAGTAGTTGGCCTGTGTCAAGGTGTGTATTGTTGATGTTTTGGTATTTTTTCTTTCATTGACGGGTAAGCCATAAACAAAAGTGTTCTTTGTGTCATCAATAACGTCTTGACTTGACTTGATCTGGCAATGTGGTCAAAAACAGTGTAAATGACAAAGGACAGAAAATAAAGAACCATGTATAAGAGAGAAGAACAGATACAAACGACATGATCAGACGTTAAATGAATCACAAAGACACAACAACAACTTTTGGGCAGAGATTCCTTGTTGGGGATGGCGCTTATTTAAAGCGGTGAGTCTGAACGCTCCTCTGCCCGGTCATGTTTCACACTGGAAGGCAGCTCCTCAGTTTTTGCCTAATTAAATCCTCAAAGCAGACACTCACACCCCGGCCCGGTTCTCTCCTCACCAGCAAACGGTGGTTGGCAGCGGGATGGTTTGCTGACTCCATGCAGCTTCGGTGAGTGTGTTCAGGAGAGGCTCATAAATTATACTCGGGTCCAGGATGTGAGATTTAGTGAGGTGAGGCCCAGTCGGACCCGAGGCAGTGCAATCTTAGCATAGCAGATTTATTGTCGCTATGCTGCTTAAAGCCTCATTATAATGGCCGGTATAGGAACAGTATCAGACATGAGGAGGGGCCCAAAGGACTCACCCTTGGTCATAAATTTCAATCCAAAGACTTCTATTCTGGATTATTGAGAGCTGATCAATAAGGGCTGATTAGGTTTTGACCCTCTCATGCCTCTCCAGGTTGAAGAGGACAAGGCCATGGATGCACCGTTGAGCCACACATGGAATTCAATTGAATAATTTCATCCACATCGGCTCTATATAATTCACCCTCTCCGTGTATTCTAACACGTTTCTCCAAAAGAATCCCCCTAGTTTTGCATTAATTCAATAGAATACGGTACAGCTGCCTTCGTCGCCCAATGGTTTATTCATACAGCATCGAAGAAACAAGGTGGTTTAATGTAGGACAAGGACACCATGACCCACAGGGCAGCCGGTGCACAAAACACAGAGCCACAACAGCAGCAACTGTTTTATTTCCTTAGAACATGAACGTATCTTGTTGACCTGAGCGTGTTGATAGAGCCTTGTTGCTCGGCTACAACACATTAAAAAGTTGAGAGAGCTTCCAGGTCGGAGGAGATGTGACATGTGAAGAAGCTATGTTGAGTTTGCTGTCAGTTAACATGTGATAAGGGCTGATTTTCCCAGGGAAGTTGTGTCTGTGAGCAAGCTTTGACCTGACTTAACCCCACAAATTGGTACAAGTCCAGTGTTTGGCACAAAAAGACAGCTGCACTCTAACTGCTCTCCCTGTTCCACAGTTTCACAAGGCTCGAATAAAATCTGTTTGCTGCAAAAATGAATGTCATAATAGCTCTGTTGTGTTTCACTGATTTCTCTTGTGTGTTTTCTAACAGAAACCTTTCAGCCTGTGACGACTGAGATCCTTGGAGCTTTAGAGGTGACAGTCTACTTTGAAGATGTCACGAACTGCAATATAATCACAAGTAGTGACACGTGGCTACTCAGAAATGAACCACAAGTCGTTTCATTTCATAAATGGCTCTCTTCTTTATCACATTACGTCGCTGATGACAATCTACAGAGACACCCTCTGTGAAATACTCAATGTAAACAACATTATTTCTGTTTAGAGAGCAAAATTGTTGTTTGGTTTTTGGACTGAAGCCAATGACCTTATCACTTAGAGGGTCCCACCCCTAATTTCTCGATGAATGACGACCAAATAAAATCCAGACATGCTCTGGCTGCAAGGACTTCAACATTACTCTCTTTTTCTATAACCTTATTTGTTTTTTAAACTGTTCATATTGAAAGTTAAGTAGCAGCTGTTTGATGAATGTATATGAGACAATGAAGTTACAATATTTTCTGTATTCATGCTTTTTATTTGTTTATTTGTTGTTGTTTTTTTTACATATATCATGGTCAGCTGGCAAGTCATTATTCAAGACAATTAGGTTAAATATCACCAACACTTTTATCTTTATTACCCGGGTCGAGTGCTGATCAAAAAAGGGAAGCTCCAAAGCCTTGTTTTCATCAAATAGGTGCAGCAAGAGTTTAAGAACTACTAAGTAAAATCCCTGCCAAAACAAGACCATCTTCGTCACTCAACACTTCATTGGCAATGTGATGGAAAGAACATGTTTCAGATGTTTTTGGACTTAGCCACATCTTTTTAAATAGCTCATCTAAATGATATGTGTTCATTCTACCCCTGATGACATGATATGTGAATAATAAAACGAGGAACAGTCCAAAGAAAAACAGCAGACTTCATTTTTGGAGGATCAATATGGCAAGGGGCCAATTGAAGTTCGAGGACAATTTAAAGGCCATATTGCGAGTGATGTGGTGTGTGCCTTTTAGCAACAACGACCTTGCTGTTAAGGCCTGTATCTGAGCTATTTTGCAATTAAGAAGAACAGCCTTTTGCTCACATCATTGAATAATTATAATAAAGAAAAGACCCTCAGAGTCTGTACCCTCGGCAGATGCAATAAAATGAGTCTCTCAATACAAAAAAAGTAACTGAGCACCAGCATTAACATATTAGTGGTCATTGCTCAGCCTTGCATGATTCCGTCAGTGAAGCCATTAAGTGCCACTGAAGTCCCAATATGAAGACAATCTGTTCCTATTCCTATAAGTGTTTTTGGAAAGATTTTGTCCTTTTAACCCACAATATGTAAAAAAGTAGTGAGCCAATCTTCAACTCTGAGCTCATTCTGCACATCCTGCTGAAGAAGCCATATGAGAAGTTGAAATGTTGACAGCAATTCAGCCTGTGTGTATGAGAGACTGTATTCCGTGAGCCAGGGGAAGTGTGATGAAAGAGAAATGGCTAATCAAAGAATTGCTGCTGTTGCAGTACCATGTTGCACCACTGCAATCACGCCCTGTGAGGGATATATATCACGCAGACAGTTCATTACCTGGAGTGCTTGGCTGCTGTTCCTGAGAATCTCAGTCTCATGTGAAGTTATCGATTACCCAGTGCACACTGCTTTGGGTGGGTGGGGAAGGGGCGGCTCATCACACTGGTTCATGCAGAAATGGTGTAATGATAGTCTATAGATACAACTGCAACTTTTAAAAATGTTTTTTTTTTAATTCTTGCTGTTTAAATTTCAGCTTCTGCTGATGGTTTATCACTTGTTTTCATTTTCATTGCTTTCCATTCTTCTTTTACTATTAATATGATTATTGTACCTTTGCATTAAGCACAATATTTTTAGTTTCGTGTAATTTGAAGGGTAGTGATGCTGGAGTTCATTGTGATGTAAAAATATATTTCTTTTAGGGCTAAGATGACAAAAAATGCTTTAAAAATTTGGAAAAACTGGCAGAACGGCCAAATTTCACAGGACTTGATAGTCTCCTGATATCAATGAACCTTCCATATGGAGCTAGGTTCTCGCTTTGTAATTGTGAGCAGAAACTAAGATGGGAGAAAAGAGAAACAAGATGTGAAATTGAATAATCATCCTTTTGGAGACTATATCCCATATCAGAGGTGTCGATCACCAATAAATAGTCTCCAGAGAAGACAGATTAGTATATTAATGGACTCAGTTTCTCTGTGATTGACAGGAAGGTGAGGCAACAGCCCCCATGTGTGGCTTGATATATGTCATACAGCATGAGTGAATGAGATAAATGGACTTCAGTGACATCAGAAGGCAGACCGGGACTTGATGTGACCTCCTAAATGTAGTCTCCAGGGCCATTTTTTATAGAGTGTGTGTGTGTGTGTGTGTGGGGGGGAGGGGGGGGGTATTAAACCACCCCTGCCTTGAGACGCAGGCCTACAAATCGTGAGGGGATCGATGGGTCTGGTCCATCCCTGATTTCCTCCTCCCAGCTGAGGCTTGATTTAGAGGTGGCCTTCTCCTAACGTCCACAGTCGGGGAGCTTGTCTGGTTGTTTTGGCAATCAAAACCTTCACCGAATTGGATTGAAAGCTGAAGGGCCGAAATTGTCCCGAGAGACGACGAGACCAGAAACTGGCATGAAGAGCTGTCATATTTTGCCGCATTTCTATTAAAACGGTGAGCTGGAGGGAAAGCTGAGACAAAATAAGAGAAGACAACTCTTGTAATCAAATATGAACGTATGCGCATGTGGTTGGTTTGCTACTGAGCCTGCACCGAATTCTGCCTGTGTGATTTAAATGACACAACACCTCGATGGTCCTCCTGTGTTAAAAGAACTGTAAAATTGATCCCATTTGTCACAGTGAGGTCTTTTACATAGGCACTATTTACTGACAAGCACTCCCACAATCACAGCTGACTAGAATCAATTCTTTCTGCCCTAGATGAGATCTTAATGTGCTTAGAAAGGTGTGTCTAAGAGCTCCCAGACAAGAGCTTGATCGAAGCAAAGCCACGCAAACCATTTCTATCAGTAAATCTCTCCTTTCTGCTTCTTTAGTCACGAGGGACAGTTGGACGCTGTGAACAAAACAAATTCAAGGGGAGAGACAAAGGACACAGCAAGAATGTAGGTAGATGATCGTGCTGAGATCGTGCTGCTTAAAAATACGCAGGTCATCGTCGCATAACCTCGCTGCATAATTTCCTGAGCTCGTAAAAAACCAAATGATTTAAAATCCTCAACATCATTGTCCTCACGACAGGAGAGAATGTCTGACACCTTGAGAGAGAGGACTCATGGTTATAAACTAAGGCTGAATGTGCAGTATAATTCACACACCATACGACTCTGGTAGGAAATATCACCAAGATATTTGAAATATGCATCCTTGGAAATACACATTTTCCAGTCTCGTCTCTCACCTTTTTCACACACAAAATTTGGTGAAGGCACTAAAAACCTTCAGCTCAAGTTTGAGGTAATTTACGACTAAATAATCAATTCCCGTGAATGGAAAAGATTCAGTGCACCACTTATAAAGCCAATAAAATGGAAAAATATGTGCAGAGAATATTAAACAATATTAAAACAAATATTGGAAGTCATCACTTAACATGTTGGCATTTATGCGTTACCATTATTACTCCAACATGTAGGCCTACAATGGTGTCATGGGCAATCATTTGAAAACTGCGTTGATTTTCCTGGAAAAGTTCTCCTGCCACAAAAGTCTTGATGAATCCAGAAGTCTGAGCTCAATCATATTGAACAGGGAGAGTCGGAGATACTGACCAGACATAACCGTGATTAAGCAGGATGGTATTATTGTGAGTTGGAAGCTGAAGATCTCTCCTGGAGACTCATGTATGATCAGAGCTTTGCACATTCAATAAATGCCTATCAATGCTGGACGTGGAGATGATCCACCTGGGCCTGCAAGATGTTTTAGATGAGTAATGGACCACAATGAAGGTGGTTTCAGGAGAAGGATGTATCTTTACATGCTCCACACTGAATAAGGGGGGAACTCATTGGTTCAGCATAATTGGGGAAACGTCAAATATAGTTTAAGTTGAGATAAACGGCAAGCCAGCTGCTCAGACATGCTTTTGTTGGCAACATGTCTAAGAATTTTGTGCTACATTTTATGTGGAAAAAAACCCCACATGATCTTATTAATGTGTGAATTTTCTTCTGGGCAAATGAGCTCTGAAATATTATAAAGGTTGCATTAGTGAGCTCAGGAGAGCAATATAAAACATCACAGTCACTGAAACTTCATTACAGAATGAGCAGCTGTGTGATTGATGCTACTGACCTGTATGTGACTGGAGCTTTCATGACGCAAACATATCATTTTAGTGATTGCTCGGTGGGTATCTCGGGTTAATGACTTCTCTGCATTTGTTCAGGATTATGTATCTGTGATTCAATTCAGTGTCTCTGTGTTACCATCAAAGCAACTCTCCTGGGAGGGGAATGGAGAGGATGCAGCCGCTTGGTCATCAACGGTACCCGGGAGACCAGAGAGGAGCTCATCATAGCAGAAATGTCAACCAGGGGGGCCACGAGTTCAGATGGGGAAGTGACTGATTGCTGCACGTCTGTCTGGACTGTGCTAATAGTGCAAGGTAGAGATGATCAACCAACCACAGGCAGCGTGACTGTTGGTTACTACGGAGTATGTGCAACTGATTGCACATGGAAATCGAACCATCCATCAATTAGTGGAAAGCAAATACCTTCAGACCAAAGAGGATAATTTGTTACCATGGGAGTCATTGCAGTACCCACATATAGTGCAGCATCTACTGAATAACGGTGTCACACTATTTAAACTTTTTTTTTCAAACAAAAATGGCATTAATTGCCTGCAAATTTTGGGGCATTCAGTAAAACGTAAACAATAAAAACAAATCATCATATTTCCTTGAGGTTCATGAAAATCAACAATATCCCATGACATTGAAATATTTGGTGTTTTGACATACAGCACAGTAACTTGGGACATTCCACAAAAAAGACATTAGGACATGGCAAGAGAGGGAAATACACACAGGGATTCCTCCTTGCATTCAAGGGATCAGTCATGATGTGCTTTAATATTTTCCTTTTCTTTGTTTCATCTATTTGTTCAAAAGATTTGTAACTTTTCACTGCCATCTCAACGATCCAGTTATTCAAGAGTACGGCAGAGCCTTTTGTTGGCTTCGCACCAAAGGGTGATTACGGGCGTGCGCCCTTCACTTGATTTGATGTAGGTTACAATAGCATTGAAAATTAGTATGGACTTAAGTGAATTGTGTCTTCGTTCGTTGACAGCACGCCTGGCAGAGAGAATGTCAAGAGAAATGTTTATCATGTCCTCCATGTTTGGTTCTATGGTCAAAGTTGGACTGTAAGTATGGCTTCCATTTGATGTGTTTTATTCCACAAACTTGAGTGTACTTTACCTTAGAGAGGGATTTGACCAGTCCAAGGAGAGTATCCCCTGAATTCATCTAATCTTTATTGCCCGTTGAGCACTCCAGTCTGCCTAGAGGTTCCTGACTGGTCCACAGGTAGAGGTAAATTGGATGTGTCACAGCTCACAGGAATCCAGATGGTCTGTTGCTCCACTTGAGACCCTCACCTCCTTGCTGTCTCCGCTGTGATCAGAGTCATCGGTGGAAAATGTTATCTGCCACACACAGCTTCTCAGCACAGCTACCATATGTCCCCGTCTTTTCCCATTGCATCGGTCTCCCCGTTCTCCACACCCTCAAATCCCCTTAGGGGCGAGACAGGCGGCTGTACAAACTTTAACAAGTGTGAAAGAAAATAAGACAACGGAAAAGCCATTATCTCTGAAGCAATTGGCTTGGTCCGTCACAAAATCAACCATTTGTATTATCATTATTCGGGTAAAAACAAATCTATGTGACATTGTTGTAGTCAAGAACAGTCAAGTTACAAGCTGACCTGTGCTATGTTCTCAAAGGTTGAGAACTACGTCAGGCATGTATTCTAATCTCTACCTCAATTACCTCAGAATTAAGGTCAAAATATCCCAATTATAGATGCTGCCAACTTGTGATACCTGATATGATGTGGAGCCAAACACTGTGCAGTGATTAGACCGAGTTTAACTCAACATCAAGTACTTTGTTTTCTGGTGAACATATTACAGCTTGAAACAGATCATTTTGGTGATGAAAAATTGTTCTGCCATCTTTTCTTGATTTCTTTATGCACTTCACTAACAGCCGTTTGTATATACCTTTCGGAATAATAGTATATCAATCACAGCAACTTTTAATAAGGACAACATGCCTTCTCATTATAGCATCAAATATGTAATTAAAACAAAAAGAATCAAAACATTGTGTTCCTTTGCTGGTTTGAGAGCTGAATCTCATATAACATTCTAGCTGTTAATCTCTCAACTTTGTTAAATACTCTTTATGAATACTCAAAACAAGGGGTTCAAGAACAGAAGTGTGCGATTTGAGATGCAGCACTCGTGTCCATGTCCTGCATGATTTGTCTTTGTTGCCTTACCATTAAAAATTAAAACCATGTCCTTGTTTTACAATCACAGGCTTAAATGTGGGAGCACAGTACGCTCATTCTAATGCAGCCGAAATGACCAGTTTGTTGATTGATGCAGCTGGTGATTGATTGTCTCATGTCTGATTTGACTTTTGGTGCCTGCTTGCCTGATACTGTAAGTATGTGCTCTGTGCCTTCCATTTTCAGGCCCATTGCCCAGGGCCAGGCGGGGTATGATTTAGATGATATTTGTCCTCTTAGCTAATTGATTTAAGCTGGGCCGCCTTCCCCCATTGTCAGCCTGTCAGGGTCTCTCGCTGGCCCTGCAAGCTGTATTAGCATTAGGACGGATAGACTGGCAATGGTGCACTCATTTATGAGACCCCTCCACCAGCCCATTTTGCCTCTTTGCCAGAGCAGCAGTGTCCCAGAAAGTAAATAGAGTTTGGCTTGAATGTGATTAGGCAGCAGTTTACTTGGTTAGACCTCATGAGGAACAACAGATCCCCTTGAACAGTGATGCTCCACAGATAACCTTTATATAATTAGGTTGGCTCAATTCAGTCCATGTATCCATTGTAGCAAGACTTATGAAAAATATATGGCTTCATAAAATATGAAAACTTTCAAACATTTGCTCTTGGGTTATTCTATGAGAAAGGTTTTCTGTCTATATTTAAATGAAATTAAATGCTTAAAATGTTTTCATGCTTGGTGTGTTATTATGGAGAGAGAACAGAGCATGTATTACTCTGTCCATATTTCAACCTATAAAACCAGCACCCTGCGTAATTAATGGCATGTACTGTTTTTTATGTTGGTTTTCTTGGCTTGTTTGGTAGTTCAGATTGGAGTTTGACTTTTTTTCCTCTAACCACAAGATGACTGTATCGCTGAGCTGACTCTGCTATACCTTGGTTATAAACAGTTAACGTGTTGAAGAGGCTAGTTACATTTACAGCACACTGATTCACACTCCCCCTTCAAACCTTACTTCTTCTATAGCTATAAAACTTTGGAAGTGATGATGTAAAGAGACTGCTGAGACACTTCTGGCGATACCACTGCAGTTCAAGGTGACATTTGCTCTTTATTCAGTACTATTTGTGAGTAATGGTCCTCTATGGGCTCATTGGAGAAACACTTAAGCCGACTAAGACTCGTGCAATTGACAAGTGCCTTTTTAATGTAATTATGTTTTGGAAGACACTGCTGTGAGTGCACACAGGCTATTTGTATGAGGTTCCATACGCTCCTCTATACAATGTAGTGATTCCATTACATTTTTACATACCTATTGTTATTGTTGTCACATTTGTACATAACGTATGTAACAATGCATAGTATCTGTTTGTCCTTTCCATTACTCTTATGTGAATATTTCGTTAGCCCAAGATACTGCCATCTAAGTTATCTTGAACTAAATCCCAAAATAAAACAGCTAAAGGGACAAAAAACACTTGAACAATGATTTTATTCACGTTTCTCTTGCCTGCATTCCTGTCTCGGTGGGACTGGCTACCTAATGGCACACAAGGGGGAAATCAAGCCTGGTGCAGCGAGGCAACAGTGGGATTGGTAAAAACATTAGCTGTGTCAACAAGATGACATTCGATGTCCTTGTTTCTCAGTCACTGAGCAGGCGTGTTTGCTCTGACCATATTAACACAAACTACATTTATTGACGTGTTCGGAGCTTTGTAACATCTTGGTTGCTGCTCACTGTATGAGAATCTCAGTTTATTGTGCAAGGGATTCTTTAGACGCACTCATAGGAAAACTGCCTTCATCAAGGGTATACAACCTCCACAAATTCCTTCCAGGTTCATAAAAACCTTCTTTCAGATATTGCGAATAAGACTGGAGGACATCTAATATCTAATGTCATAATACAAGGCTGCAATATTTGTTAATTTGAATGATGATAATTTAGAGCTACCACTAAATACAGCCTAGAAGTGCAAAATGTAGATCTTTACATATTTTTGCCTCACTTCATCTCACACTAAAATGGCAAAAGAAAACAGACATCGCAAACTGTTTCCAAGCCAAGCCTTTTGAATACTGCACCAGCTCCAGCTGCTGGATTTAGAGAGCATCAATAATACAGTTTAAGTTTTTGTGGCATACGAAAGATTAGGGGTAAGGACACTGCTCTTCCCCTAAACTTTGGTACACACGAGACTTATTGCACTGTCCAGCAGTGGCTGTGAGATATGGATCCTGTGAACGAGGGGGTCTCTGATTTGATTTCGGACGCATAATACGCACATCGTGCGGGCTCCATGTCATGGATATGAGCCTGTCTCTGCTTGTATGCTCGCCGAAAAAATGGAATGGTCCTGTCTCCCCTGACAAACTGCCTCGCTGTATGTGGTGAATCAGCAGCAGAGGCGGTTGAGGAATGACTCTAGCTTAACACCTCCAAGACACCTACAAGATGTGAGCCTGTAGAGGTCAGGGAGGTTCATCTTGAGCCCAACAGTTATAAACTTTCAGCGGTTTTCTGTGAATAGATGAAAACTGATGAACAGGGCTGTCTTTGCCACTGGGAAAGAAGACTTGCTTGCTGTGCACAGTCTTATGTGACAATATTCTACTGATAAGACCAAGCATTTATTTGTAACAAGGTAATTAAGTGCACCTACCTATTTACACACAACTATATGCAGGACAGCAGTCAGATAAAACACACTTGTGCATCTGATAATGAGGTTGAAGGTCGAGTTGAAAAAACAGGCGTGTGGTGCCCCATTCTGCCGGTGTGGACTTCATCTCTTGTGTTGTTCATAAAGAAATAATAAAGGTTGTAAATGGTGGGAGATGATTTGCTCGCACTGTCTGGGATGGAATGAGGAGACAAGGCACCATTTTAATTAACTTTTCGGCTGGTGCAGATGGAGGACAGAAGAGTGGGATAAATCACAGAGGACAACAGCAATCTGCCTCTTTATTAGTGCGTACACAGACGCGCCATGACAAATGGCACTTCAGCGGCTCAATCATAAAACACGGCTGAAAGAACATCAAGATCCAACCAAAGATGTTTGTTTTGGTTTTGCTCTGACCCTTGACAAGCTTTGTGTGTGCCCTCCTGACACCCCCGAAGATATACTCTGGCAAGGATGTTATATATACTTTCAACCGAGAATAAATGGAGCATAATTCTTGCATTGAGGTCTGCAATCCATTTCTCGACTCTGTCTCCTCCCCTTCATTTGCCTGTGCTCTCATGAGTGAAATGGATAAAACTGTAGGTGTAGCTAATATGAAACTATATTCCATCCTTCTCTCCTTGCAGTGATTGCTGTCTAATTTAAACACAATATAAAATGACAAATTAATGGAATGTAATTGGTGTTTCACTTAAACATCATATTTTGCTGTCAATATCATTCATTGTCAATATTTATATGGGACAAATAGAGGAGGATATATATATAAGGGACAAATAGAGGAGAAACCTAGCCTAACTTAAATATGTGTCATTTGGATTGGGAAATGTATTTGTCTAATGTATTTCAATGAAGAATCTGTTCATCTGCTTGATATATTGATGCCTTCTGTAACTGATAAGAGTGGAAATTTAGGCCCCTCCAAAAGAGACAACACGATGAACCCAAAACAAGAGGTTGTCAATACCAAATTTTCACTGACTTTTTCTATTCTAGATAAATGTCAGCAGTGTCTTTGGTCATCTTTGAAGATAATAATACTGGATAAGATACTGCCATGTTTGCAATACAGGGGTTAAAATGACATCACAGGACACATCAAAGCCTCTTGATGTGACATTTCATTTATATTGATAATGTATTTCTCCTACCATATTACTTGAATTGTTATCAGAATAAATTCCAGATTGTGGCAAAGCTGGTATTTTCCTGGACTGCTTCAAGCTACGTCAGTGTCTTCACTAGCATTTATCATCTCCCTAAAAAGGTGCCTTTCTAGGACTACCTAAAGGGCATCATTGTAAGTTTGAATTAAAGCCTGTAATTTCTTTGATAATTCACTTGTACTTACAATAAAAGCCAAGTGAACGCCTGTAAGGGACACAAATTATTAATAGAAGTTCAAGTACGTGGGAAATCATTTTCATTTGCACAAGAGAAAATCAATTACATGGTATGGGTTTTATTTATGGTTTTATAGTAACTGTATGGCATGTATCTTGATAAGATTTGATTTGCCCAATATCAACTTGAATTGAGCATGCTCAGATTCTAGTTAGCTCCCTTCCAATTGATTTCTTTCTTCTTTCCAAACAGATATTCCCAAAAAATAAACACATGAAAGTTACAAAAAACACAGCTGCATATTGTTTTACCTTTGTATTGTATTGAATCTCAAAAAAAAAAAAAGTGTGTGGATTCAGCAGGTCAGTGACTGTTAAAGACCGAACACATTTCACCTGGTGGATTAATGACCTTTGGCAGGATGTTATACAACTGCTATTGTCTGTAACATGGCATTCTAACACAAGACACATGAAAAGAATGGTCCCTAAACACTGCCCAATAAGCAATCAATGTACAGCAATTACACACTAAGAAGAATTGATAACATCGATATAACCTGCTGGTGAAAAATCAGCTAAAACCAGGTCAGCAGCTTCAAAATGAACCTGGTAGCTACTTTTGTAACTGGATGTTGGTGTGACCTAAAGCATGCGATAAGAATCATCTATTAGAAATCCAGCAGTATTGTGGTCTTATCGTTGCTCATGACTGACACTTAATTGTGTCTCCTTAATTTGGAAACCAATTCAAAGGGGTCAGTGATATTAATTTGAATGAGAACTTGCACAATCATGAAACATAATTAGTCACTAAGAGTAAATCAATATGATCATTGTCTGCAAAACTTACAGATATATGGGATGAAACTAAACATAAACAAAAAGAGTGAACACAGTTTATGTTAGCATTTTGTTGGATTTACAGTGCTCCATTTGTGCTGCCTAAACCATCAGAAAAATGAATTACAATGTGTGCTAGACTGGAACCTTGACCTTTCCTGAGCAGCCATTACATTAATAAAGCCCTCTTGACCCCTCCACAAACATACCGACTTCAGATAGATTGTTGTGCACAGCAGCAATATTCTGCACGAGGAGTTGTAATTTGTCAGTTCATATGGGTGGCGGGGTCTCAGGACAGACCAGCGTTTCATCCATTGCGAGAATGCTGTCATTGGTTACTTCCTAGTTGTCACTCCACAATCCAAAAAGCAGAACCAAAGTGAAACCTGGATGAAAAGTAGCAAATCAAAATGCCAGTTTTAGTTTGTGGCTCAGTAGCCAAAAGCAGTATGGCTAATGACCTCAGAATGCCGGCAAGAGTCACATTTGCATATATCATCTTGGATACTCCTGCTCAACCCGATGGATGTCAGTATTATGACAGGTCTGATGTAAAACATGATTAAATCATTTTTACCTGTGGCGTTGGATGGAGTTTGCATGCACTGTCAATCACAGAATGCTGATTTTGAAAGGACAAAATAAAAGATAGCTCATCCTGGTTAAAAGGAAGATCTGATCACAGTATAATTAGGAGTGACAGCACAGCACCATTCCGGGCCAGTCAGCTGCTCCCAAATCTCCCTGATAAAAGCCTTAAAGAGGTGGCTTTTAAATTTTGTGTTTGAGGTTTACTATGTTCCCTGAAAGCCACCCTCTCTGTGTAATTGAATTAGGGACTCCGCGGACTGCAGACTGGCTTTGTGCCATCTCACAGGAACCTGAACCTTTCTGACCTTGAAATGGAATGGCAAAATAATCCTAATTTTTTCCTAATTTTTTTGCGATCAAATATGTAAAAAAAAATGTAGGCACAAGTCTCCCATTGTTTCAGATTCATTGCAATTATAGGACATTATATCTTTTAAATATGGTAAAATATATGCAACTATTTGTCATACAGTCACCACTAATTACTGAAGAGCGCTGACATGTTTACTGTTCAAAACAAGGCAATACTACCCTCTGTTGGCCTCAAGGTACGAATGCAGGGATTTCACAGCATGATTTCTGCAACACTGTAGTACTATGTTGTCATGAGTAGATCACATTGTTTATAACACAGAATAAGACCAGCTTTTGGCTACAGTAATCATATTATGTATTTGTAGTTGATACCACGGGCATTACAACTACTTGTCTCATTGATGAGAAGCTGCCTTCACCATCACCTCCTAACTGTTACTATATAAATCACGGGTGGCGCTGCATCTAATTTCAACAGTTGTGTAAGATCTATTTGCATATTAGTGGTATATTTGTTTTCTTTCACAGTGGAATATGGAGCAACAGGAGTAAGGTGTTTTGGCTGACACCATCTTGGAGCCGGATGTGTTAGCATTGTGTCAACTGGAAGGTATCCACCTACCCTACTTTATTATGTGAAACAATACGTCTGAAATAAAATAAAGGGTGGGGGGGGGGGGCTGCTGTATTGAACAAAAATCATAACTCAACATTAAGATTCCCTTACCTTTGTACAAACCGATCCTGCATTCATGGAGCCAATTGCCCCAAGGTCTTAAGGGGTCTTATAGCAATTGTATCGCTATAAGACCCTTTAAGGCCTCACTTTTCAGTCTGTAAATCTTCCTTCCAATCTATTGGAACCAAGCTATTGGACATAGCCACATTCTAAGGCTATAAAGCCAAACAATGGCCACGAACCAATTTGCATGGCAGTAGCCAACGTGGCACGCAAGCACATACAGCTTGCAAAAATACAGACATTTATTGATGTTGACTTCCAACGTCAAGTTCCTCTGTATAAAAAAAAAAATAATATAATGAAAGGTGACTCCAAAGAATTCAGCCATCTTGGTGGAGCCATGGTGGATGTTACAGCAGAGCCTGTGTACACTGCTCTTAAAACTCTCCTCAAGTAGAAGGTAGCCCTTCAGTTCACTAAACAAACACAGGAAATGAGATATATTTAAAAAGAAAAACAAAAAAAAAAAGAGTTAGAAAGATTAGCTAGTTAAAAAGATTAGAGTAAACAAATGTGTTCTAAACTTCCCAGCTCCTTTTCGTGGCGGAATACGTTCAGGGCCGCACTGCATGCTGGGATTCTGCGGGAACAGGGCGAGCGCAGGACGCCATCTTTAAACCCCCACAAGAGGCCAGCTACAGTTGGAGCGCCGGGATGAAAAAACACTGTCCCTTCATCGAGAATATAAGTTCAGATCGCGGACGCCCCTGTGCTTTGCTCCCCCCGTCGTTTTGAGCCGACAACAGAGGGTCTCGGGAGGGGGGGGGTATGGGACCGAGTGGAGCCAGCGACGCGACGCCGCCGTAGCCCGAGACATGTTGTTACCGTAGGCAGACAACAACAATAGACGGAAAAGACAACAACAACGGACTAGCAAGCTAACAGCGCAGCTAGCTAGCACCGCCGAGGAGCTAGCCG